>NW_020870105.1:303579-311079 GCF_003789085.1 Penaeus vannamei | reverse complement strand
CAATCTGCTTATCCCCCTCCTCCCAATATTTATCATCCCTCCCTCTACACCCTTACGCAACTTCCAACCCCTCCACTCCCTCACCCCTTTATCCACCCTCCTCCTCTCCCTCACTCTCTTGTCCACCGCCCTCTACTCCCCCACACCCCTTCCAGACCCTCGCCCCCTTATCCCCCTCCTCCACTCCCTCCCCTTATCCACCCTCTCCTCCCTATATCCACCTCCCCTGCTCTCCACCCCCTCTACTCCCCAACACCCCTTCCACTCCCTCACCCCCTTATCCACCTCCTCCACCCTCACTCACTTCCACTCCCACAACCCCCTCCACTCCCCACCCCTTCCACTCCCTCCCCCCCTTAATATTCAGCGTTTACGGAGCGTGCCTGAATCCCAAGGGCGCTAAGGACTAATTTAAAAGGAGACCCACAGCGAACGTATACCTGCTGCAGGTAACCCACTTAATGGGTACCGCGCGGGAGAGGTACCAAGTAACCCACTTCCGCACCGGGGTTTATGAAACGCATTTCTGCCATATGGTGTGTAATTCCGGACGTACACTCGCTAAACTGGCTTAATTAACATTAGGTTGATGTGTATGTCGCGTAATCGGGGTTTGGCGACCGCTGCAACCCCGCTATATCTGTTGTGCTTTTCTATAATGCGTTTCAGCAGTAAATTACATTCCCATTTTATGCATCGATAGAGCAGTCAATTTGGCAATTAATAAATCGCTGGGACGTGAATCAGCATATAATTCAAAATAATGGATCGTATATTGAGAGAGAGAGGTAGAGGGAGGGAGGATAGGAGAGAGGGAGAGAGAGAGGAGGGGGGAGAGAGAAAGAAAGGAGATAGAGATAGAGAGAAGGAGTGAGAGAGAGAAAGAGAGAGAGGAGGAAAGAAAGAAAAAATATAGAAGAAAGAAGAGAGAGAGGAGGAAGAAAGATAGAAAGAGAGAGAGAGAGAGAGACAGAGACAGACACAGACAGGCAGACAGACATAGAGACAGAGACAGAGAAAGAGACAGACACAGAGAGAGGAGAGAGAAAGAGAGAGACAGACAGACAGAGAGAAGAGAAAGAGAGGGAGAGAGAAAGATAGAGAGAAAGAGAGAGACAAATAGAGAAATAGAGAAAAAAAAAGAGAGAGAGAGAAAGCGAGAGAGACAGACAGACAGAGAGAGAAGATTGCCGATATTTATCCCGAGTCTGCTGACATTGTGTGCTTCTGATCCCCGGATCATTTCAAAAACACTTTCCTTGAACGAATATCAATATCCTTTCTGGGCAGATTTATATAATCATCAAAAGGATCTCGGTCTGATTTTCTACCTTTGATCTTTATTTTTTCCCTTTCCACTGATTTGGACTCAGACACTTCTTTCTAAAGCAAAAATAAATGGGGAAAAACAAGCAATATTCGTTATATTTCTATTTCATATCATTAAAAAGCGACTGTGACCTTAAGTTTGACTCTAGAACACTGGTTCCTTTTAGTGTTATTCATTTGTAATCCTTGAGCATTCTGACAAGTTCCCAGAGAAATCATAATCACGAAATCTCTCTGTGAAAACACTACTCAAGGGTTTCTTATTAATGATAACAACAATTTCTCTCAACTTTGTGTCATGAAGGAAGAATTATGCTCATGTTCTATAATACTTGTCAGTGTATACCATTGTATATTAACAGCATACACCAGTATATATAGCATATTGCAAACTACCCAACAGCGCACACTGTGGTTATTATTCCAGATCCCTATGTATATTTGAGAAGTGTAAATGTACCACTCGGGGCACATGTACCCTATGAGAGGGAATCCCTGCTCTAAAACACATTGCACTGCCAACCATATACCTCTACTGGGTACAAATCTGTCACGCGTAGCACTCCTGACCGCTCCTCTGTTATTCTCGCGATGCAAAGCTGGCAAAACGGAACACGGGAAAACACCCCCGACCACCTCCCCCCGTCGCCCCAGCCCTGTCACCCCAGAGGGAAAAATAATTAAGAAAAAAAGAGATAGAGGGAAAGCGCATGTCAAGCGAGATATGCCATTGCTGCCAGGTAATGAGAGGCGGCTTTCTCGACGGGCATGCCATGACAGACGAACATCGGGTCGCATAACAAAGGCGCCTCTGCTGCAAAGGGCAAGATGCAAACACATCACGACTGATTAGGATTCTTGGCACAGTTTCCCCTCGAAACGGGAAGAAAAAGGATTGATTTTGGAAGCGGATTGGCTGGCGGGATGAGTGAACCGGAGAGCTTGCTTTCCAAAATTGTTCTGAAAGATTTATTGTAAATAATCAGATAGATAAACCATGGAGTGCATGAGACTAAGAATTGTAAGACATCTCGAAGAAATATGGCACATTCAATATACTGTATATATCTCTAAACATACTAAACATACTAGAAGAAGCATTATATATATATATATATATATATATATATATATATATATATATATATATATATATATATATATATATATACACATCCGACGTGCCGATAATCATCCCCAAACACGAACAAAGGCTGACGACACAACACGTGACTTCAGTTTACGAGAATAAATCCAACACGACCTTCTTTACTCGTGTCTCGGGTGACGTCAATCAGAAATTCTGTCACGTTAGGCAAAAATGCGACTTGGGAAAGAAAACAAAAGTGGGAGGATAAAGGAGGTGAGGACAGATTGATACATAGATAGATAGATAGATAAAATGACAGACAGCCATACATATATATATGTATATATATATATATATATATATATATATATATATATAATATATGTATGTATGTATGTATGTATGTCTATGGAGAGAGAGAGAGAAGAGAGAGAGAGAGAGAGAGAGAGAGAGAGAGAGAGAGAGAGAGAGAGAGAGAGAGAGAGAGAGAAGAGAGAGAGAGAGAGAGAGAGAGAGAGAGAGAGAGAGAGAGAGAGAGAGAGAAAGAAAGAGAGAGAGAGAGAAGTACATACATGCACATCCACACAGACAAACAGACAAACAAACAGGCAACAGACACGAGAAGACACACACACCCACCGCTCAACGAACATCACTACATTAGGGCGGACTCTCTCACTGCGCGCATTACAGCATGATCCGTCAGTACACAGTATGAATGAGCTCTTGCAATTTGCAGATGCATTAAATACTTATCGAAAATATCAGTGATATATAAGAGTTAATATCAATATAAATATGTACCTCCGCGCTCACATCTACACACACACACACACATCAAACAAATGCGCACATACGCACACGTACAGGCACACACACACACACACACATATATACACAGATAGATAGATAGATTGATGACTTAGAAAATATAACAAAGGATTCAATAAAGTTAGAAAGAGATAATCAAGAATTTAATCAATCTCCTGACAAGATATCATTTCCTTTTTGTGAATTCCTCAGTTGTTTTTCCTTATTTTTTATTCACTTATTTATTTAACTTTATTTTTTATTTCTTTGCATTCCCCAAGTAAGATAAGCCATTTATCTTTCCTTTTATATAAAAAAGAATCAACTTGCTACATACTTTATCAATCTATATTTCTATCTGATATGAAGCGCTTCAGGTCGTGATTCCGACCCTCGTGACACTTCGAATTCGAGACAATCAGCTCTTGGACGCACCGCATTTAAGGGGCGGATTAGCAGGGCCTCAACTCCCGCCTTCGAACCATCCGTTGCCCAGGGACGAAGGGGCCGAAGGAAGGAAGGAAGGACGGTAGAGGGAAAGGAGAACAGGAGGAAAGAGAGAGAAGAAGGAGAAAGTGAGAGAGAGAGAGAAAAAACGGATAAAGAACAGGCAGTAAGAGAGAGAGGGACAGATAGAGCGATAAATAGAGAGATAGGCTGACAGAGGGAGAACTATCCCACAAACAGAAAAAATACCGGTTGGAAAAAAGGAAATGGAAGCAAACATGGAAAACACAGAAACATTTTTTTTCAAATCTGGAACCTTCTACAAAAACGAAGTATCTATCTCTCTCTCTCTCTCTCTCTCTCTCTCTCTCTCTCTCTCTCTCTCTCTCTCTCTCTCTCTCTCTCTCTCTCTCTCTCTCTCTCTCTCTCTCTCTCTCTCTCTCTCTCTCTCTCTCTCTATCTCTCTCTATATATATATATATATATATATATATATATATATATATATATATATTATTGTGTGTATGTGTGTGTGTTGTGTGTGTGTTTGTTGTGTTTGTGTGTTTGCTTTTGTGTGTGTGCTGCGTGTGCGTGTGTGTGCGTGTGCATGTGCATTGAAGCGTGTGTGTGTGTAAAGCTAAAGAAATGAACATTAAAGGAAGAACAAATCAAAACAGAATAAATATCGAGTCAGACACGTAATTCATCCAGAAAACAATCAAAGCTAATTGGTCTAAATAGACACCGAGGGACAGTCATTCACGAAATAAAAACAAGCGAGAGATATCAACAGACGTGACTGCTTGAACGTGCTTCGGAGGGGGGGATGGGGGGAGGGAAGGGAGAAGGGAGAAGGGAGAGAGGAAAGGAAGGGAAGAGAAGGGGGAGGTGGGAGAGAGGGAAAGGGGGGATAGAGGAAAGAGAAGGGGGAAGGAAAGGGAAGGGGAAGGAAGAGGGAAGAGGGAAGGAGAGGGGGGAAGTGGAAGGAAGGGAAAAAATTGGAAGCAGAAGGAAGGGAAGAAAGGAAAGGGGGAAGGGGAAAGGAAGAAAAAAAAGAAAGGGGGAGGAGGAAAGGGAATGAGGGGAGGGAAGGGGGAAGGAAGGAGGGAGGGAAGGGGGAGAGGGAGAAAGGAAAAGTGGGAGAGGAAGGGAAGGGGAAAGGGAGAGGGAAGGGGATATTGGGAAGGAAGAAAGTAAAGGAGGAATGGAGAGAGGGAAGGGGGAAGAAAGGAAAGGAATGAGGGAAGGAAAGAAAGAAAAGGGAAAAAGATGAAAATGAAAGGGGGAAAGGGGTGAGGAAAGGAGGAAGTGGGAAGGGAGAAGGGAAGGGGAAGGGAGAGGGAGGAGAGGGAAGGAGAAGGGAAGTGGCGAGGAGAGAGTTAAGGGAACGGTACGGGGAAGTGTGCACGAAAGGAGAAGAGGAGGACAGACAGAGTAAAGGAGGAGGGAAGGAGAGGTAGGAGGAGTGAGAATGAGGAAGGGGAGGGGAAGGGGACGAGAGGGAGTGGAACAGGGAGAGAGGAAAGGAGAAGAGAAAAGTGGAGTAGGGATGAGAAGTTTGAGAGATAAAAGAAGCGGGAAGGGAAAGGGACAAGGGGAAATATAAGGGGAAGGGGGGAGGAAGAGAAGGAAGGTGGAGGAATAGAAAAAAGGAGAAGGAGGAAGGAAAAAAGGTAAGAAGGAAAGGAAGAGAGTGAGGAGGAGGGAGAGCAAGGAGGGAGAAGAGAGAAAAGGGCGAAAAGAGGAAGGAGGGGAACAGGAAGGAAGAGAGAGACAGGAGAAAGAAGGAACAAGAAGGAGAGAGAGAGAGAGAGAGAGAGAGAGAGAGAGAGAGAGAGAGAGAGAGAAGAGAGAGAGAGAGAGAGAGAGAGAGAGAGAGAGAGAGAGAGAGAGAGGAAGGAGGTGAGAGGCAGAGGGGGTGGGTGGGGGGGGGGGGGAGTGGCTTTCCAACATACACAGACATCGCTGAGTGCGGGGGAGAAGGTGAACAGACGCGCAGACGCTCGCTGTAAGAGCCGCGGCATGAAAAGATGACAACTTTAGTATTAATGGAAGGGAAACAAGCAACAACAACAACAACAACAAGGCGGACGTTTCGGCAATCGGGAGTCTCTCAGGTTCATCGTTGTCTTCAGTTGTGTCTTTCTCTTTCTTTTTCTTTTTTTCTCTCTTTCTTTCTTTCGTTTCTCTATCTCTATATCTTTCTTTCTTGTCTCTCTCTCTCATTTCTCTCTCTCTCTTCTCTCTTCTCTTTCTCTTCTCTCTCTCTCTTCTCTCTCTCTCTCTCTCTCTCTCTCTCTCTCTCTCTCTCTCTCTCTCTCTCTCTCTCTCTCTCTCTCTCTCTCTCTCTCTCTCTCTCTCTCCATCTATCTATCTATCTATCTCACGCGTTTGTATTTTTTTATTAATCTCATTTTCCTTAACAAACAAGAATCTTGAAGACAGACGCGCTCACATACTAAATACCAACACAAACACAGCCACCTAAAAGACACACATAAACACACAACCGCACGCACACGAATAGACTAACACACGCGCCCTTACTTGCCAATAAAGGCTTCAAACTAAAGATTAAATTCATTCCGATTTAATGACAACTTCGAGTAGCGGTAAGATTGGTCGTTCTCGTTAGCAGAGTCGAGGGCCATTAGAGCACGCCGCTTCATAACCTGGCGCTGGCACAGCTGAGCTCGGAACAGCTGATCGGAACGCCGGGGGAGATCTGGTCGACGCGACGAGGTTGCGCCTGGCACTGATCTTGCTTTCTTTCGCTCGGTTTGATGTCGGTGATATTGCTTGCTTGGGATTGGTTTGGAATTGCTGATCTTGCTTTCTTTCGCTCGGTTTGATGTCGGTGATATTGCTTGCCTAGGTTGGAATGGGTGTGATCTTGTTTTTTGTTTTTGTTTTGGAATTGGTTTGGAATTGCTCATCTTGCTTGCTTCGTTTGGAATTGTTTGGAATTGCTTGCTTCGTTTTGGAATTTGGTGTGATCTTGCTTGCTTCATTTTGCTGTTTGCTTCATTTGGAATGCTGATCTTTGCTTCATTTGGAATTGCTGATCTTTGCTTCATTTGGAATTGCTGATCTTTGCTTCATTTGGAATTGCTGATCTTTGCTTCATTTGGAATTGCTGATCTTTGCTTCATTTGGAATTGCTGATCTTGCTTCATTTGAATTGGTGTGGATTGGCATTGGCTGGTGTGATTTGGTATTGGCTTGGGACTTGACACAACAGGTGACACAATTGGTCCGTTCGATCCTGGTGATGCTGATGCTCTCGGGCTTGACACTTGACACTGGTGATCTTGCCGCTGTCTGGCCTGACACTTGACCTTATCACTGATGGCTTCCTGCCGCCATGACACTGATGGTCTTTTCACGCTGATGCTGCGATATTCCGTGGATACGTTCATATATACGTACAATGTGCATACATACATACACATACAACATATCTATATGTACATATATATACATATATACGGGCGCACACGCACACACACACACAAACACACACACACATACACACACACACACACACAACACACACACACACACACACACACCACACACAACACATGCACACACACAACATACACAACACACACATACGCACACACACGCACGCACGCACACACACACACACACACATACATACACACACACATACACACACACATGTGTATGTGTGTGTACATATACACATATATAACTATATGCATATATACATAGATAGATAGGTTAACAGATAGATAGATAGAAAGAGAGAGAGAGAGAGAGAGCGAGAGAGATAAATAGATATTCACATTGATATACAC
>NW_020870105.1:291079-296079 GCF_003789085.1 Penaeus vannamei | reverse complement strand
CCTGTCCCTTCCCCACTCACAAAAAAAGCAAGACTAAACGCCCCCATATATCCAGATGAATTTGATTAACTCTCCTGATTAATTATGAGGCAAAACCTCCAGATTTGCAAGAGACATTTCTCACCTCATTCATCACGGGAGGCAAGACCTATCTGGCGCCCTTTTGCTTGCGGGGGTCAAAGGCTGTGATTCATTTTTCCTGTTTTCGATTGAGGGGTGGGGTGAGGGGGGGGTCTTCCTCTCGAGATGGATGGTGGGTCGGATTAATTTGTATGTATGGGCGCATATGTATACACACACACACACACACACACACACACACACACACCACACACACACACACATATATAATATAAATATATATATATATATATATATATATATATATATATATATGTGTGTGGTGTGTGTGTGTGTGTGTGTGTGTGTGTGTGTGTGTGTGTGTGTGTGTGTGTGTGTGTGTGTGTGCGTGTGTGTGTGCGTGTGTGTGTGTGTGTGTGTGTGTGTGTGTGTGTGTGTGTGTGTGTGTGTGTGTGTGTGTGTGTGTGTGTGTGTGTGTGTGTGTGTGTGTGTGTAAGTGCGTGTGTGTGTAAATGCATTACTGTATGTGTGCAATCATGCACCCCGGCGCCTTTCCACAGCTGTCATACGTACGTTACCAGGCAAACATGCACAAACGCCTTCGCTGCTACACCTGCCACGCACACAACCTCGGTTCCACACGCCCACGCCCGCGCCCGCTCGCACCTGCCATGCAAAACTCCGCCTTCAGAGGAGAAAACGTTTCCCAGCCCGTCTGTTCCGCCATATATAAACATGTCTATTAACCGGCCGGAGACGTGACACCTCCGGCCCTCTGCGAACTGCATCTCAACTTGCATGTCATCCTTACCCTATCTCATCTTCTCTGGCTCCCCCTGCCCGTCTCATAGCCCCCCCCCTCCCCCTCCCCCTCCCACCCACTAAGGAGTCACTCAAATGCCTCCCTTCCCTGTTTCTCGTCTGTTCGTTTTCTCGTATTTCTTCTTGTTTTTTTTGCGTTTCTAATTTTCCTTTCCTGTGTTTTTTCTGTATTCCTTTCCTCCTAAAGAGTTTTTTCTTATAGAGACTCTTCCTCTGCCTCTCACTTCCGTGTTTATCGTCCACTCCTGTTTTTCCTTCTCATCTCCCGTCTCTCAACTCCTTCTTTGTCTCCTCCCTCTTTCCCCCTTTTTTTCCTCATCACCTCCTCGGTCTCCTTCACCCCCTGTCTCCACCATCCCCTCAGTCTCTCATCACCCCCTCCTCTTCCTCCCCTTCTCTTAGTCTTCTTTACACACTCTTCCATGTCTCACACCTCCCTTGTTTCTCACCCCCAACCCCCACTTATAAACCCTAATTATTTTCTCCCCTTCCTCTGTCTCCCTTATTCACCTATCACTCCTTTTCTATCTCCCCTACCAGCTCTCATCACCCCTCCATTCTCCCATCACCCTCTCCTATCTTCCATCACCCCTTCTCTGTCTCCCTCTAAGCCAAGTTTCTCCTCCCCCCTCTATGTCTCCCCCTGTCTCTCACCCCTTTTCCACCCCCCCCCCCTTATGCAACTGCATTTTCATCTTGGCTTGTCACCTTCTTCAACTGTTCCTCGTCTTCTCTCGTCTTCGCTTCGCATCCACCGATTTTTTCTTATTTGTTTTATAAATCAAAATAACAAAAAAAATATGTATTATTTTTCTTATTTATGAATTTATTTTTTATTCTTTTATTTTGGTTTACTTTTATTTATTTGCTTTTTTGAGAGAAATTCTTGTGGCTCGGTTCGCCCCTTTTTATATTTTCTTATATGGCTCGGTTTGACAATTATTTTTTCTTATTTTTGCCCATTTATATTATTTATTTAACTATATATATATACTAATTCATCTGATCTTGAACTGAAATATCCTACATTACTTACATGCAATCATGCAGTCAAATTTGTTTATAATTACACATATGCCCTTGTATTTTCACTTGATTTCGTTTTCTATAAACAAGTATACAACTAACCTTGAAGGTAAACTTAAACATGTAAAACTTTATATGATTTATATTGACTTTCGCCAACCCTTGCACTAAATAATTTTAATTTTATCTTATATCATTTTTATCTTCCAATTTTTCCTTTCAATTTTCATAACCTTTCCTGCTTCTGATAGTCTCTCTTTTTTTCGTTTTTTTCTATTGCTTTAATTCTCTTTTTAATCATTTTTCCTTTTTTTTCTACTTCCTCTTCTTCACTTTTGTGTTTATTTTTTCCCTCTCTTGCGTACTGTCAATTCCAATCTAGTATATTCTCTTCCAGTTGAGAGCGTGAAAGGAAAGAGGAAAGAGAGAGAGAGAGAAGAGGAGGAGAGAGAGAGAGAGAGGAGAGAAAGGAGAAAGAGAGGAGAGAAGAGAAGAGAAAGAGAGAGAGAGAGAGAGAGAGAGAGAGAGAGAGAGAGAGAGGAGAGAGAGAGAGAGAGAGAGAGAGAGAGAGAGAGAGAGAGAGAGAGAGAGAAAGAANGCTACGTAAATACCAAGTGCAGGAAATTGTTGATTCATTAATAAGAACTCAGTTGCCACATAAACACTTCTTCTCTCCTTGTGCTTATGAGGGGGGGGGGAAGGGGGGATTTTTTTTTTGTTTGTTTTGTTTTTGCTTTTTTTTGGGGGGGGGGGGTTGGGAGGGTGTGAGGGAGGGGGGCTGGGTTGGGTTGGGGTGTGGGGGAGGGAGGAGAGAAAGGGAGGGTGGGGGAGGGGAGAGAGGGTTACGTGTGTGTGTTTGTGTGTGTGTTGTGTGTGGTGTGTGTGTGCTGTGGTGTGTGTGTGCATGTTGACTGGGGGTAGGGGTTAGGAAGGGGTAAGGGTGGGGCTAATTTGGATTTTTATCTCCTGCACTTTTTTCGTTTTTTTCTAAATTTTGGTGACGTATTTTTTTTCTGATTTTTTTTTTCTTCTTGGGAGTAAAAAAAGGACGGGCGGGGGGGGGGGGGGAGGGGGGAGACGAATAGACGTGAGGGAATATAGTATTTTGTTCTGCTTTGACTACACATTTCATAGTAAATATCATAAACACTTTTCTTTAATACAAAAATAATATCATCGTTCTTCTATTATCTTTCTTTATCATACTCTCTGTTATTAAAGGAGAGTAACAGTATCATATATAGATCTCTGCTTTATCTATAACGAATAGACATTAAGAACATTAAACATTCGAATTGCAGTTAATTAGCAATACCATGAATATCTCACATTGTAAGAATCATTTGTAGCATAAAATCTGTTCATAACTCGAAATCTGACATTCACGTTATATTATTTGTACACTAGAATTAGTTCAAAGTAGTTTTGTTTATTTTTTTTTTATTATTTATTTATTTATTTTATTTTTTTGTACAAGAGTACGCTACCATTGCATTTTCTTGTCAAAACACTTTATACTAATGTTTATGAAGTTATTTTTTATCATCTTAAAATTCCATCTAATTTATTATTATCATTTTTTTATATTGATATACATCTAAGACACTTTTACATTTTCTTGAAATAGCAATAACAATAATAATAATAATATAAAATAATAATAATAATATAACATAATAATAATATAATAATAATGATAATAATAATAATAATAATATAGTATACTAATATTATGATATAATAATATAATATGATAATATAATAATAATAATATAATAATAATAATAATAATAATATAATATTAAATAGACAGTATCTATCATAAAATTGACATCGATCAAAATGATAATTGAACAATGACCTCATAATTTCAGGAAATGAAACAAATTACCAAACCTGAAACAATTCTTTAACATAATTAGCATAAGAATTGAAAGAAGAAAAAAAAATCAGTGCCAGCGAGTATGCTTACTTAACTAATGAGAAAACTCTCTGTATAAAACATATGAATGAGATTTAATAATTCCACTCGCGTCATTATCTGATATTGTCGATTGCGTAATCCTCATCAGATATGCATTCCTGGTGATTGTAGAATTCAAAGATTCAGATGATGTATTTTGGCTTGCGAGATTGCACAATCGTATGCATATTTTTAGCAACAATTGGTATACAAAGCTGTTTTTTCTTTCATTACATGTAAGATGATCAAGATAAAAATAATAATAAGTACAAGCATGATATTGACGATAATGATATATTGATATAATGATATAATGATATAATGATAAGTACAAGCATGATATTGACGTTAATGATATAATTAAGGATGTTAATTATGATGTTGATAATGATGATGACTATGCTGACAATATTAGTATAGTAGTTATAATAATCAGCTTATCATGATATTAGTCTTAACGATGATAATAATAATGATAATGATAATGATAATAATAATAATGACAATGATTATAATGATAATAATAAGTAATAATAATAATAATAAAGATAGTATAATACGACAACAACAATAGCAATTATAATAATATTGATAATGATACTAGTAACGATAATAATAACAGTAATAGTAATGATAATAATAGTAATAATAAAAGTAGTCGTAATGATGATAATAATCGTAATAATGATAACAATTATGATAATAAAGATGCTGGTAATAATGAGGATAGTAGTAAAAGATAATAGAAATGATAATGATGAATATAATAATGATGATAATAATGATCATGAGTTGTGTAATTACAGTAATAATGATTATCATAACAACAATGATAATAATGATAATGATAATAATGATCAAAATATAAATGATGACAATGACAGCAATAATGATAGTAATAATGATAAGGAGGATAATAAGCAAGAACAATGAAAGATACAATAAAAATGAAATATGAACAACAATAACAATATAACGACAACACTGATAATAATACAAACAATAGCAATATCAACAACAATATACAAGACAAATAATTACCAACAAACACAAAAATTACACCTGATCAAAACTAACCACACCAAATAGACACAAAGTAAACAATGGA
>NW_020870105.1:283579-286079 GCF_003789085.1 Penaeus vannamei | reverse complement strand
AGTATTTAGGGGTATTAGGGTATGAAAGTGTATTTGGAGTGGAGTATTAGGGGTATGAAGATTGTTATTTGGAGTGAGTATTAGGTGGTATGGGAAAGTGTATTTTGGAGTGAGTATTAGGGGTATGGATAAGTGTATTTGGCATGTATTGGGTTATATTTGTATTTGGGTAGTATTAGGTGTTTTATCTTGTGTGAGGTGCTGTTAAGTCGTTTATGTTTGAATGGTGTATGAATGAGTGAGTATTAGGGGTATCTGGTGTGAGGTGTTTGGAAAAGTGAGTATTAGGTGGTATGAAAGTGTATTTGGAGTGAGTATTAGGGGTTATATCTGTGTGAAGGTGTGTTAAAAGTGTATGTTGAATGTGTATGAAGTGTGTATTTGGAGTGAGTATTAGGGGTATATCTGTGTGAGGTGTGTTAAAGTGTATACTGAATGTGTACGTGAAAGTGTAGAGTGAAGTTGAATGAAAAGTGTGTTCGAGATGTAGACGCGTTTTAGTAAGAGAAGGATGTCTCTTCTTTCAAATTCTTTTTTTTTGTATTTTTTTTCGATTTTTTTTTACATTTTTTCTTTTATGTTGTCTAAGATTCCTAAAAGATATTTTAAAAAATCCTTCTTGTTTCTTTATCTTTCTGATCCCCTGTTCTTGTTCTTCCTTGCTTTCTTTATTTTCTACGTTCATCCTATTCTTCAAAATCTCTTTTTCTCCCATTCTATTTCCTGTTCATCTCTCCCCCTCCTTCTTTCCTGCCTTCCTCTCCTTCTTCTCTTCCTCCCCCATTTACCCTTTCTCCATGTTCTTCTCTTCTTCTCTTCTCTCCCTCTTTCCCTTTTCTCCACTTCCTCCCTTCTTCTCCCATACTTCTATCCACCTTCCATCCTCATTTTTCTCCCTCCCCATTTTCCACTTTCCTCCCCACCCTTCTCCAACTCTTCCACTTACTTCCTCCACCAGTCCTCTTCTTCCTCCACTTCCCCGTATCTCCACCCATTCCCTCTTCCACCCTTCCACTCTTCCCTCATCCGTGTTCTTACTTCCTCTATTTATCTCCTTATTCCTCCACCCTTCAACCCATCCTCACCCCCCACCCCCTTTGCTTCCTCCACCCACCCATCTCCTCCTCCTCCACTTTCCTTTCTCTTTATCCTTTTACTCGTCCCCCATCCGTCCACTCCTCCTCAACCTTATCCACTAAAATCTCTCCTCCCTCTTCCACCTATCCTGCCACACCTTCCCGTCGTTTCCTAACAAGTCCACTCTCTTTCCACTCCATCCACCCCTGTCCTACTCTATCCACTCTTGCCATCATTCCTTTCACGCATCCCTCCACCTTCTCGTCCCTCCACATTATCCACCTGTCTCACATTCCTTCCAGCCACCTCCATCCACCCCCACCCACTTCCTTATCCTAACCCCTCCATCCAACCCTTCACCCCCACCCAACCCCATCCAACCTCCCCACCCCCCCACCCACCTAGTACAGAACCACCTCCCCACCCAGCCCATCTTACCCACCAAACCCCACCCCTCCAACACCTCTCCAAACCCTCCCACCTATCACCAACCCCTTCCCCCTACCACCCATACCACCTCCCCACTCCTATCCAACCTCTCTATCCCCTAACCCACCTGGTACAGCCACCTCTCCAACCCCTTCACCCTTCCTACCTACCACAACCTCTCCATCCCCCTTCATACCACCTCCCACCCCCATACCCACCAACCCCCTCCCATACCACTATACCAACCTCCCGCCCCCACCCACCTGGTATAGCCTCCTCCCATACCACCCTCCCGGAAACCCATCCCAACCGCGTGCCACCAACCCCCTCCCCCTCCCCATCCCATACACCTCCCACCCCCCACCACCTCCCACCCCATACCCACCAACCTCCCCCCCATACCAAACCTCCCCCTCTCTCCCTCCCACCCTACCCACCAACCTGCCCCTCCCCATACACCTCCCCCTCCTCCCTCCCATCCCCATTAAACCAACCCCCACCCCCATATACACCAACCTCCCCCACCCCATAACCCACCTTCCCCGCCCCCATTACCACCTCCGATCTAAACCACCCCCACCCTCCCCCACCCCCACCCCCCACCCCGACCCCACCTAGCGTAGAGTTGGCACCTGTGTTTTGTTCAGAAAAATGATGAAGTGCAGCGAGGGATTCTCCAAGCCACGTAACGGCCCTGAAGCCTCGTCGTCTTATCTGATCTCTGAATTTTTCATGAGTTTCCTTTGGTCCGCCTCGGCTTCAATGGCTTGCCAAAATCGCTTGGCGTTTCTGTGCTTCTCTCCTCTCTCTCTCTCCTCCTTTTTTTTTTTTTTTTTTTTTTTTTTTTCTTTTTTTTTTTTTTTTGCTTTTTTTCTATCGTCCTCTTGCGAGTGAGTCTCTTGGACTTCTTTTCGCTTTTTTTTTTTCCTGTGTCTGTTTTGTTTCTGTCTCTCCCTCTGTCTGTCTTTCTCAGTTCTCTCAATATAATTTCTCT
>NW_020870105.1:270505-271515 GCF_003789085.1 Penaeus vannamei | reverse complement strand
GGAAAAGGAAAGCAAGTAGAACAGTAAAAAGGGAGAGAGAAAAGGGGAAACATGGAACAGAGAGAGAAAAAGGTACAGAAAAAAGAAAACAGAGAATGATAGGAAGAATAATACAGAAATAATAAAGAAAAACAGACATAGCACCAAGACAAATAGAGAACTGATACACATAGATGAATAGATAAAGAAACCCCCCCCCAAAAAAAAAAGTTAAGATAGAAGAGAGATAGATTAAAAAAGGAAGGGAAGAAGGGTGTTATCGAAATGTTTCTCTCCAGGTAGAAAACATCTCCCAACTAATTAATTCTGGCGCTCCAGGTAGGCTCGCTTTTTGGAGGCTCCAGCTGTCTTCAGGAGATCCGCGTAGACAGGGTGGGTTGGCACTGACATGACTGTGTATGTGTATGCTTAGTGTATCTGTCTATATATATCTGTATCTCTCTATTAGTATCTGTCTATATATATCTGTATCTTTCTATTAGTATCTATCTATATCTATCTATAGCTTTCTATCAGTATCTATTTATATATATCTATAGCTTTCTATTAAGTATCGTCATTTATATCTATCTATAGCTTTCTATCAGTATCTATTATATCTATTATAGGGCTTTCTATTAAGTATCTATTTATACTCTATTCTATAGCTTTCCCTATCAGTATCTATTTATATATATATATATAGCTTTCTTATCAGTATCTTAATAATATATATCTAGTTTATCTATCTTATCCTGTCTATCCTGTGTTATCTCTGTTTATCTATCTATATCTTATCTACTTATTTATCTTATCCTAAATTTGCCTATTTCCACTAATCTATCTATGTATCTATCTATCACACACACACATACATATATACATACATGTGTGTCTGTGTTTGTGTGCCTGTGTGTGCATGTATGTATGAGTATATATGCACACACACACACACACACACACACACACACAACCACACACACACACTCAGCACACACACACACACACACACACACACACACACACACATA
>NW_020870105.1:263005-268005 GCF_003789085.1 Penaeus vannamei | reverse complement strand
TATATATATATATATATATATATATATATATATTATATATATATGTATGTATGTATGTATGTATGTACACACACACACACACACACACACACACACACACACACACACACACATATATGTATGTATGTATGTATACATACATACATACATACATATATAATATATATATATATATATATATATATATATATATATATATATATAATATACATATATGTATATGTAAATTTATATATATATATATATATATATATATATATATATATATATATATATATATATATATATATATATATGTATGTATGTATGTATGTATACATATATATATGTACACACACACACACATATATATACATACACATATATCCACATATGCATGCAACTAAAGTTACCCCAAGAACTTCCTTAGACCTCAGCAATCATAAAAAAAAATAATAATAAAGATAAAGTGATAATGAATCACCTCCATCACGAAATGAACGGGGTCAGCCAAGGTCAAAGGTCAAAGGTCAAAACTCCCCTCTAATGAACCTTGATTAATGACGGCCAAAGGCATTTGTCGCGAAGCACCGGCGCTGCACTAATTAACCCCAACAAGAAGTGGTCCAGCGTCTCTGTTTATTTAATTCTCGCGAATTATGCACGAAGGTCGGGGTCGAGGGTGCTGGTGGGGGTTGGGGTGGGGGGGTGAGGGTGCTGGTGAGGGTGGGGTAGGGGTGAGGGGGGAAGGGGTGAGGGTGGGGGTGGGGTGAGGGTAGGGAGGTAGGGAGGAAGGGGTGAGGGTGGGGGTGAGGTTTGGTGGGAGTGGGTCGAGGGTGCTGGTTAGGGTTGGATGGGGGAGGGGGTGCTGGGAAGGGTGCTGGGAAGGGGGGGGAGGGGTGTAGGGCGGAAGGGGTGAGGGTGCTGGTTAGGGTGCTGGTGAGGGATGGGTACGGGGTTGAGGGTGCTGGAAGGGTGGGGTATGGGGGACGGGGAGGGGGGGTGCTGGTGAGGTTGGGGGAGGGGGGGGGATGAAGGTGCTGGAAGGGTGGGGGGAGGGGGAAGGGGTGAGGGTGCTGGTGGGGGTGGGGGGAGGGGGTGCTGGTGGGGTGAGGAGGGGGGGGGAGGGGACTGAGGGTGCTGGTGAGGTTGGGTGGGAATGGGTCGAGGTTGCTAGTTAGGGTGGGGGAGGGCGGAGGGGGTGGGGGGTGCTGGGAAGGGTGAGGGTAGGGGGAAGGGGGGGAGGGTGCTGGTGAGGTTGGGGGGAGGGGTCGAGGGTGCTGGGATGGGAGGGGTCGAGGGTGCTGAGAAGGGTGGGGTGGGGAGGGGTAAAGGATGTTGGGAAGGTTGAGGTGAGGGGAAGGGGGTTGAGGGTGACGGTAGGGGTAGGGGGTAAGGGGGGCTGAGGGTGCTGGTGAGGGTGGGGTAGCGGGAAAGGGTGAGGGTGCTAGGAAGTAAGAAGGGGGGGGGGGGCGGGAAGGGTGAGGGTTTGGGGGAGAAGAGGGTGCCATGCGCGTGATACAAGGCAGTAAAGGAATTTAGGCTGAATTGCAGATGCACGGAAGGTTGATATTTGAACGAATCTGCGTTATCCATCGTGTGCCTATGTTTTCTGTCTCGTTCGTATCATAACCATATCAGAAAATATAAGAAAATACACCATATAGAAATACACATATCTAATACCAAAGTTAACAATGGATTTTTACCCTGCCGTTTGTATTTTTCTTTTATTAATAATAAGTAATAGGTAATAGCAATAACAAATCCTACCAGATCGATGGAAGAGAATGGAATATTTGTGAGTGAATCTGAGTGAATTAAGTTGTTTCGTGTTGTAAGTGAGAAGATATAGTGTGTGAGGAGAGCTTATAATAATAATAATAATAAAAATAAATAGGAAGAGCTATTTTTTCCTCTCTCTTTCTGTCAATTTTTTTCTTTTCTTCGTCATTTTCCATTTCCTCTCCTCTTGTTCGCTTTCCTATTAATCTCTTTTTCCCTTTTTTCTTTTCTTTTTTCTTTTATCTCCGTATTCACTTCAGATGTTGACACTAATGCCTTTTCCTTTTCGACACTATTTTCTGTTTTTATTTATTTTTACTTTTGTATCTCTCTATTCCTCTTCCTCTCTTTCTTTCTCTTATCCTTCCACCTTTTCGCTTGATTTTACTTAGCTTTTCTCTTTTCCTTTATTCCACAATTCTTGCTCTCCCTCTATCATTACTTCTGTATCTTATATTCATTAGCTCTCCTTACTTTTATCGTCTCTCGTTTTCACTTTTCTTTTTCTTTCTTTCTTCCTTTTTATCTGGTTTCTTTCCTCCTCCTCTTTATCATATCATAACGTTTTTCTCATTTTCTTCTTGATGCTTTTATTTTTTTCCTTTTTCACTTTCCTTTGTGTTTTTTTTTCTATATTTCTTCTCCTCTTCCTCATCTTTCTCCTTTTCTTTCCCTCTCTTATGTTTACATTCTCTCTCCTTCTTCCACAATCGTTTACCTCCTTCTATTCCTTCCCCTCTTTGCCTTCTCTCTCTCTCCGTTATTTACCTATCCCTCTCTACCTCATCTCTACTCTTTCTCTCCCTCTCTCCCTCATTTCCTTATTTTTCCCTCACAGCCTTCTCTCCCCTTACATCTCTCTCCTCCTCCCTTCCTTATCGCCCTCTCCCTCACCCTCCCTGTCGCTCCCTAAAAGGTAAGAGAAAGAAAGAAAGAAAGAAAAGATCCACCTTTTCGCTCCCTAATAGGTAAGAGAAAGAAAGAAAGAAAGAAAGAAAAGATCCACCTTTTCGCTCCCTAAAAGGTAAGAAAAAGAAAGAGAAAGGAAGAAAAAAAATCCTTTTCGCTCCCAAAAGTAAGAGAAAAAAAGAAAGAAAAAAAGAAAAAAAATCCACCTTTTCGCTCCCCAAAAGGTAAAAAAAAAGAGAAAAAGAAAGAAAAATCCACCTTTTCGCTCCCCAAAAGGTAAAAAAAATCGAAATTACCCACCCTATCGCTCCCCAAAAGGTAAAAAAAGGGAAATAAATAGGGTAGAAATTATCACCTTTCCCTCCCCTTCCCCCTCTTCCCCTCTCATTATACCCTTCGTTGCCCAAGCCAACACGCAATTATTCGGGAATATGACGAGGACCCAAATCAATTAGCCAAGGGTGATGTGTACTCATTTCCAGCTGCCGGAGTGGGACGGGCGATTCCATGGGTAAGGATGGGGGAGGCTGGGGTAAGGTGGGGGGTGGGGGGAGGGTGGGAAGAGGGTAAGGTATGGTAGGTGAGGGGGAGGGGGAGAAGGGTAAGGGATGGGTAGGTGGGGGTGAAGGGGTAAAGGTAATGGGGTAGGTGGGGGGAGGGGGTAAGGTATGGGTAGGTGGGGAGGGTGGGGGGGGGGGGGTAAGGTAAGGGTAGGTGGGGAGGGGGGGGAGGGGGTAAGGTATGGGTAGGTGGGGGTGAGGGGGTAAGGGATGGGTGGGGGTAGGTGGGTATGGTATGGGTAGGTGGGGGGANGAGAGAGAGAGAGAGAGAGAGAGAGAGAGAGAGAGAGAGAGAGAGAGAAAGAAAGAGGGGAGAAGAGAGAGGAAAGAGAGACAGAGAGAGAGACAGAGACAGACAGAGAGAAAGATAGAAAGAGAGAGAAAGAAAGAGAGAGACAGAGACAGAGAGAGCACACACACACACACACACTCACCCACACAAACAAACCTCTCGCATTCTCCAACAATAAAGTGAAATAAAGAGAAGCAGCGGATAAAGAGACCAAACGCAGCAGACGAAAGAGAGAAAGAGGGCAGTTGAGAGGCTGCAAGAAAGGAGTGTCAAGGAATCCTGTTTAACGGAAGGATGGGATTTCGAGAAGGAGGGGCGGAGGGGGGAGGGAGGAGGTGGAGGTGGGAGGGGCGGGTGGAGGGTGGGAAGGCGGGGAGGTGGGAGGGGCGGGATGGAGGATGGGAGGGGGGGGATGGGGGCGGAGGAGGGGCGTGGGAGGCGTGGATGGAGGGCGGTGGGTGGGAGGGGAGGGTGGGGAGGGGCGGGAGGGTGGAGGGTGGGAGGGGGATTGGGGCGGGGTGGAGGGTGGGAGGGGAGGGGTGGGGTGGAAGGGGTAGGAGTGGAGAGCTGAGGGTGGAAAGGGTGGGAGTGGTGCAGGGTGGATGGGGGAGGGGAGAGGGGGGACGAAGGGATCTGGAGAAAGTGAGGATGGGTGGGAGAGGGGAGGGAGGAAGGGGAGGGAGAGTGAAATAAGAGGGAAGAAGGGGAGATCTTAGAGAGGGTGAGGGGTACAGGGAAGAATGGAAGAAAGGGGAGAGGAGGGAGGGGGATGGAGGGGAGATGGAGTAAGAGGAGAGAGAGAATAGAAAAGAGGGGATGAGGGGAGAGCGGATGGGGAGGAGCAGAGGAGGAGAGGAGAAACGTGGGAAGGGCGTGGGTGGAGGTCGCTGCGAAAAGGGGGAGAAGAAGAGGGAAGAGAAGAAGGGGAAGACACATAATGAGAGAGAAGAAGACCGCCCTGTGACTGTAAGAAAAGAATTACTGGAGGAGTGGAGGGGAGGAGGGAGGAAGGGGGAGGGGAGGGGAGAGAGTGGAGGGAGAGGAGGAGAGAGAGTGGAGGAGGTGGGAGAGCGTGGAGGAGGGAATGGGAGGGGGATGAGAATGGAGATGGTGGAGGATGGGAGAGAATGGAGGGGGGGGAGGAGAGAGAGTGGAAGGTGGGAGAGGTTGGAGGGAGAAAATGGAGGGGAGGGTAGAGGGGCGAGAGTGGAGGAGGAGGGAAATGGGAGGGAGTGGAGGGGAGGGTGGAGAGGAAGGGGGATGGGAGAAAGAGGATGAGGGAGGATGGAAATGAGGGAGAGGGGAAGGGGAGGGTCAAGGTTAGGGTGGAGAGGAGTGTGGAGGAGTGTGGAGGGTGAGAGTGAGGGAGAGTAGGAAAGGGAAAGGGTAGAGGGAAGAGGAGAGAGAAAGGAAGGAGGAAGGGAGGGGGAGAAGGGCGAAGTACGGGAGTGAGGAAAGGAGGAGAGAAAAAGGGT
>NW_020870105.1:250505-258005 GCF_003789085.1 Penaeus vannamei | reverse complement strand
ATGTTCTTAACGGCAACCAACATCTCCGCAAACGTTCAGCTCAGGTAGAGGTAGATCTACCTTTTGTAAAAATAAATAAATAAATAAATAAATAAATAATAAAATACATAATAAATAAATAATAATAAATAAATAAATAAATACATAATAAATAATAAATAATGAATAAATAAATAATAATAAATGTAAATAAATAAATGTAAAAATAAATAAGTAAATAAAAATAATAATAAAAATAAATAAATAAATGAAAATAAAATCTTGTACACTTACAATTGTATGGAAATCACCTTCACCTGCTGATTGTGTGATGGCGTTTCCATAGTAACATCTGAGATTAGTGATTGTAGAAGTACGTGAGGCTCTAGGCATTCCACATTTTTAAGTTTTTTAATATTATTATCATTATTTATTATCGTTTTGTTATCATTATTTGTAGCAATTTACATAGTAGCAGTAATAGGAGTAGTGGTGGTGGTAGTAGTAGAAGCAGTAGTAGTAATAGTAGTAGTAGTAGTGGTAATAGTAGCAGGAGTAGTAGTAGTAGCAGCAGTAGTAGTAGTAATAGTAGGAGTAGTGGTAGTATACTAAAGGTATATAAATACTATATATAGATATTATAAATTCTAAGTACTATACAATTTTTATGATTTAATAGACATTCCAATAATAAAGTATATTCTTAATGCGGTATATTGCCATATGGCTTAGAGCTCCAAGATAACCATAACGATGATATTACATTATGGTTATCATTATTGTTAGCAATACCATCATCATTGTTACCAGTATTCTTACAATTGTTATCGTGATTACTCTCACCATTATGTTTGATATCATTACGACTTCAACTATCATTATCACCATCATTCATTTCATCCTCCTCATCATTTTTACACATGAACCAAAATAAAAGATCATCATACATCCATTTAACTTTGCGAACAAAAGCACAAATTTGTACCAAAAGGGATGTTTAGCTGTGTCTCCTTTAATAAATTCAGCTTCGAGCAGTGCCCATTACCAGCGTATACAATACAAGTGTTTATTTTAGGAGTTTTGATGGAAAGACAAAGAGGGAAAAAAGAGAGTAAAAAAATATTTTCCGAAATTTACGGTAATAGCAGTGCTGCTGATAATGATAATAACAAAGGTGGTGATAATAAGAATCAAATTGGTACAACATTTATGGTAGTAATGATAATAATCATAATGATGATACTAATGATAATAACAACACTTATCTCTAATTAACACATCACTAATGATAGTGATATTGATGATCACAATATTAATAATAATAACAATCATAATACTGATACTGATAATGATTATTATAGTAATAACAATAATGATGATAATCATAGTACGGATAATGATAAAAACAAAGATAACAATAACAATGATAATGATGATGACTATAATAATAATAACAACAACAATAATTATTATGATTATGATAGCAATAATAATAATGATTAAAACGATAATAAAAATCATAAACATTATGATAACAATAATAATAATCAAAATGATAATAATGAATAAAAAATATAATAATAAAATGATAATTAAAATATAATGATATGATTGATAATATTGGCAATAATGATAATGATAAATAATTAATAATAATAATAATGTAATAATAAGTTAAATAATATTATCATTATGATAACCAATAATGATTAATAATAATAAATAATAGAATGATATCTAGCCATAATAATTAATGCTATATTGATATAATAAAGACAATAATAATAATGATAATAGATATAATAATGATAATGATAATAATAAGAACAGCCATAATAAAGATACAAATAGTGATGATGATGAGGATGAAGATAATAATGATAATGATAATAGTAATAATAATGATGAAACTGATGATAATAATAAAAAATGATAATAATGATAATAGTAATAATGATAATGATAATAAAATAATAATAATAATAATAATAATAATAATAATAATAATAATAATATAATTAATGATAATAATGATAATGATAATAACAATCATTATGATAATAATGATAATGATGATTAAAACAATAATAGTAATGATAATATTGATAATAACGATAATAATGATAATACAAATAATGATGATAACAATAACAATAACAATAATTATAATAAAAGATTGATAATGATAATAAGAGTATTAGATAGTAATGATAATAGTAATGCTAACAATAAGAATTATTATAATGAAAATGCTGAAAGATGAAATGCACGAACAGGGCGACAAACAATGGAGACGAAGAAAGAAAGAAAAAAAAAGAAAGGAAGAAAGAGAGAAAGGAAGAAAGAAAGAAAGAAAGAAAGAAAGAAAGAGAAAGAGAAAGAAGAGAAAGAAAGAAAGAAAGAAAGGAAGGAAGAAAGAAAAAAAGAAAGAAAGAAAGAAAGAATGGAAGAAAGAAAGGGGAGAGAGGACAAGTCAGAGAATAGAGAACGATGATGATAATGATGGTAATAATAACAATGATATTAAGGCATTAGTACTGTTGATTGTAAGAATCATAATAACGACAATGATAATGATAATGATACTTATACCGATAGCAATGATAATAATAACAGTAATTATGGTAATGATGATATTAATAACAATAATCAGAAGAACAATAACAATATCTAATAAAAAAGAATGATAAAGATAACAGGAAGAAAGATTATAACGAAGGTATTAACAAACAGGTATATAAATCTAGAGAATACGGAAAGAAAAAAAGGAAGGGAAGAAAAATAGATGAATACATGAAACTGAAACAAAAGAGTGTCTTAAGAAGAAAAAACAAAATGTTAGAGCAAGCGAAGAAGGAAGAGGAGGAGCGAGAACAAGAGGAACAAGAAGAAGACGAGGAGTAGGAAGTTAAGAAAGAAGGAAGACAGGAAGAAAGGAAAAGGAGGAGGGGAGGAGAAGGAGGAAGGAGAGGGAGGGATACAGGAAGGAAAAAAACAGGAAGAACAGAAGGAGAAGGAGAGACAAAAAAGAAAGAAGAGCAGAGAGAATACAAGGAAGAACAAGAAAAAGGGAAACGAGGAGGAAGGAAGAAAAGAATAAAGAATAGGAAGAACAGAAGAAGAAGGAGAGAGAGGGGGAGGAGGAGGAGGAGGAGGAGGAGGAGGAGAGTTGGCAGGTCAGGTGCAGCCTTTGTTTAGCCCTAACAAAAACAGACAAAGCAAACACTCGCAACAAACACACGTTATGTGTAATGAAGGTAGGGGGGCAAACACACCCCCCTCCTCTGACAGTTGGGTAAACACCAAAAATCGGGCCCCAAGAAGTTCAAGTACGTTTTATTTCCCGTCTTCAAATGATACCACCTCATCCAACGATAGACGCACTTCCCGAAAGGAAGATAAGCACAGTGTTGAAAGGTAGTGGCATATCAGGCGCACGTAACATCAATGAGATCCTTCCTAGCAGGAAATTCGGAATAAAAAAAAGAGAGGGATTGCATAAGTATTAGCAAATAGAAAAAAACATAGGAACACTGTCTCCCAGAGATATGATATCTTGCAATTCTCTAAGGATAATTACCTTTACCAGGTTCGCAACGGAAAAGGCAAAAGAGGAAGAGGCCATTAATACCGCGCTGCTTAAGTTCCCCGTGCTTCATGCAGAGCGGGTTGGAAATATCGAGCAAGAAAATTTCAGTAAAGTGGGAAAATTCCGTTACGAGGCAACAAGAAGACACCTTTTGACACCTACAGTGGCGCGGATGTGCCAGTAGGGTTCACTATTCGATTTTGTGTAAGTTCTGAATGTCAGAATCTCCTTCCCTTGGTCGTGGAACTTCGGCGCAATTTGAGGAGCGCGTTCTTCGCCGTGCCGGGGTTAGTGCTGTCTCTACTCTCCTCTCTTGTCCCCGTGTTGCGTCATCGTCTTCTCTCTCTCTCTCCCCCTCTTTTCTCTCTCTTCCCTCTCTCTCTCTTCTACCCTCTCTCCCTCTTCTCTCTCTCTCTTTCCCCCTCTCTCTCTCTCTCCTCTTTCTCTCTACTCTCGCTCTTTATATATCTTATCTCTCTCAATCTTATCTATCTATCTCGCTCTCTCTCTATCTCTGTTTTTTCTTTTATCTTCTATTTCTCTCCTTATCTCTGTTTTTCTCTTTCCTTTATCTCTCTCTCTCTCTGTTTACTCTCTCTCTCTCTCTCTCTCTCCCCCCTCTCTCTCTTCTCTCCTCTGCTCTCTCTCTCATCATCTCTTCTCTCGTCTGGTCTGTGCTAGTCCTCTCTCTCTCTTTCTCTTCTCAACTTGCTGCGTTTCCAAATTCTGGGGCTGGGAACTGGGTACCCTCCGTGAGGGCCTCAGGGTGGGGGCTACTCATGGCGTGCACCACTTGCGTACCACACAGTTCACCCTGACGTCCTACAGTTCCTCTTCTCTTTACCAGGTACTCAATTGTGTTTTTCTGTGACCATCTTCTTTCGTCTCTAATCACTCTCTTACCTACTCTTTTCTCCGTCCCCTATCTCCTTCGCCCACTCCTCCCTCTTCTCTACTCTTCTCCTTCTTCCTTTCCTCTCTTCTCCTTCTTTCCTCTTCCTCCTCTCCCCTCTCTTCTCCTCTCACTCCCTTCTCTTCTCTCTCTCTCTCTCTCTCCTTTCTCCCTCCTCTCCTCTTCCCCCATCGCCTCTTCTCCTTTTTCCTCTCCTTCCTCTCTCCTTCTTTCCCTCTCTTCTCTCTCTCCCTCCTCTCTCCTCTCCTCTCTTCTTCCTCCTTCCCTCCTCTCTCTCTTCCTCCTTCCTTGCTTCTTCTACACTTCTTCATACTCGCTCCTCTCTCCTTACTCTCCCTCTCTCTCTTCTTTCTTCTCTTCTCTTCCTCTTCTCTCCTTCCCTCCCTCCTCCCTACATCCATCATCCCACCTTCCTCTAACCCCTATACACATATGCATGCAGACGAGACGCCAAGCGCGCATATGCGTCCCTTCTTCCCTCTCTAGCGCTCGCACCTCTCTTCTAGCGTTCGTATGTGATTCCCGCTTCCTGCGCCCACAAATTAGTCATCTCTCGGACAGTCGCGAACTACATTTGCAGCCCAGCTTTGCGAGCGCTGGCGTATTGCTGTGCGTGGTCGGCCTTGCGATGCAGGTCTGCCAATAGCACGAAGTAGAGGAGATAACACGAATTGATGCGAAAGCTTAACAGTACGAGAAAAAGCGGAGCAGAGCTGAGACAGAGCAAATGAGTGAGCAGCACAAAACAATCCAAGATATCGACTTAAATCTTAACAATATGACTAAGCCATATCATATTATGTAATAAGTAAATTTAAATCTCCCATATACACCATGAGAAACCTAATAGTAACGCACTTGTATATATATGCGCTACCAATGATAAATTAAAATTAATAAGGCACCCTCTAAATTGAGTCTATCGCATCTAAAACAAGGATAAAATAACAAATAATTTATATACACATTTGACTCCTTCTTCTTCCTATCTATTGTTAAACTGCAATTCTTATTCACTGCGTCTGCCTATTATCTTTCCATTTTCTTTCCTAAATGCCTGTCATTACTTTGCTATCCTGACTCGGGTAATTATCATTATTAATACTATGCTCGAGTGCACTTATTGTTATCAAGATCATATATTCATAGTAAGTTATCTACATCTCTTACATGGCATATTATCTATTTTTATTACATAGATGCATAATGATAATAAACAGAAGTGAGAGTGTGATACCCAACAATAGATCCGTACCGTTTTTACAATAGTAATCAATTAATGTTACGTTAGGAAAAAGTAACAAACTAAACACGATTTATAATGAACGGTAAATAGATGAAAGAATGCCCCATGATAATAATTTAAATTAAATGTGTGATATCAATCTACTTATGGATAATGAGAAATGAGGAGGAACCGACAAATAATGAGCGTGCACTGAATCAGATAAATCGAATACAGTATCATATGAACAATAAGACACATAACGTTAACTTTACGAGTGAGACATACGAGTGAAAGATATATATTTTAGCGTCACGATGTGATTAAAAAAAACTAATAATATGAAAATAAAGATAAATAAATAAAAAGTAAATAAAGAGAAGAAACTGATGAAAAAAAAGGATAAGAGCGAGGAGATAAGAAGAGGAAAGAGAGTACACAAGCGATGAAGAAGCGGGAAGGAAAGCGATGAGTCGATCATGAGTCCGAACGATAACTCATCGTATTAATTTAACTACTGAGATCTCGTGATCACTTCCCTATTATCTAATATAGCCTCTCACCTATTCTTACCTACTTATCATTATGAATAAATAACTACTCTATATTAGTATCCCAATAAAAGCGAAGTATACATACATACAATACTATGTTAAATGCCTTTTTCCTTTCTACATATACTGTTCTAAATGTTTTACTTTCTCGCTACGTCTCCACTTGTCCGTTCTTCTTCCTTGAATCCCCCTCCGTAATTAGCCTCCCATCACCCCTCTCCCCGTCCGTGAAGTTCGCGCCGAACTGCCCGCTAGATAGCGCCGTGTATATCTATCCGTGCAGCGGGGGGCCGGAAGGATGCGACGGGGGCAGCAGGAGAGAGAGAGGGAAGGCGAGGAAGAGAGAAAACGCAGCACGAAATAAGGAGAGCGAGAGCGAAAGGGAATAGGAGACTGAGACAAAGGAGAAGAAGGACGAAGAAAGCAAACGCAGAGAGCAGAGAGAGAAAAAGCGCAGACGAAAGGGAGAGAGATGCGGAAAGGAGAAATGAGAAGAGGGAGAAAGGGAGAGGAAACGCCAGACGGAGCGACAGACGTAGATGCGAGAGCAAGACCTAGACGAAGACGCAGAGGGAGAGGAGAGGAGCATGAGAAGAAAGAGACGAGACGAAAGAGACTCGAGGCAAAGAGGAAAGAAGATAAGCCAAGACGAAGGGAGCAGGAGAGAAGACGAGGACGAGCAAGAAATAGAGACGAGGGGAGAGCGAGAGAAGACGAGACGAGAAGAGATAAGCAGACGAGAGCGGAGCAGGCAGAGAAGCGCAGACGCAGAAGAGAGGCTATACAGAGAGAGAGAGGAGGAGAGAAGACCGCAGAGAGAGGGAGACGAGAGGGAGACGAGACGCAGAGGGATGCACAGGTAGGAAACTGAGCCGATAGATAAATTTGGGAGAGAAGATTGTTGGTTCCAATGTCGTGCTTGTTGGACCATCGAATGTGAGCGATCGGAGGGGTGGAAAAGCGAACAGAAAACAAGTCAGTTTCGCGTCTTTTTGCGTTTTCGTTTCTCATGCTATGTCTTTACTATATTTTCTCGGTCTGTTATACGTTCTTTGACCTATTTTCCTTTCGTAAGGTTTCATATCGTTCGTTATTACTTATCTTATTTTATACTGTAACTATCATTTCTTTATCTGTTCCTTGATCGTTATCCCATATCTATCTGTTTGTGTATCATCTCAAGATGTTTAGGGCATAATGGTTTTCTATGGGTTCATCATATTTTCTCTTGTACATAGTC
>NW_020870105.1:235161-249571 GCF_003789085.1 Penaeus vannamei | reverse complement strand
CTCAGTCAATCCACCCCCGCCCATGCCTATCATCCACCCACCGCAGTCATCGCCCCAGGAAGGAAACCAGTTCATTGCTTTCAATCCCTTTTAAACGCTTCACACACCTGGACCGTACTAACACTTCTTACGCCCAATATACTTACTCATCATTACTACTTAATTTAAACACTTCGTTAATAGTCATGTCGAATCAAGTTCACTTCTTCCTTTTACTCAAGTCTATGGCTCCTAGGCTGGTGGAGCTTTGTGAATAGGATTATAAGTTGATTTCTTTAAAGATAGGCATCGTACCTGAGTTTCTTTCAACTTGCTGCAAATCGTGCTTGAACCAAACATAAGAAAAGCGTGACATGTTGCTGTATTGAGGACGTGGCGTCCTCCTTGTATATCCTACTTATATAGTAAGTTACAATTAAACTGTGTTCTGTATTGCACTTCTTTTACTCACCTAACAGCCTGCGTGTCTGGGCAATCATATCCTATATAGCCGTTAGATTGACCCAACCCCTCAGCATTCTCCCGGCGCGTCTTTGAAAAAAAAAACACAAGTCCAAATGTGCAAAATATAAAAAAACAAAATAAAAAAAAATAAACAAAAAAAAATCGCCATTGTAGCAAACTTCTATAGATGACCATATTACAATCATTTTTTCTCTTTTTTGACACGAAATAGCCTGACATTAAACCGTGCGTATACAGCTTTGCTTAGCTGCTTTCTTACTTAAAAACCAAGAATAGAAAAACAGAAAAAACAACAACACAACAAAATCATAAGACTGCTTATAACTTTTGACTTAAATTCTCGCGTGTGTCACACAAGTTGTGAGATCCCCCGAAACCACCCTGTTTATAACAAACTTGCTTTCCAGTTACCCTATTTAGTTAGTAATAAAAAAAAAAATCATGCTATTTTCTTTATCTATTAATCGTATTGTACCCAAAAAGAAGAGAATTCTGCAAGATGTTGACGTATAGTCTCATATCAAAGAAGGGATAAATAAAAGAATGAATATTTTCATAAACGCGAATATCGATTAAAAGGTTTATAAATCTAAGCACAAAAGTCCAATATATCAACAGGGAATTTAATGGCGATAATAAAAGAATTATGTTTTAATGATACTGCATTCTTCTCCATGCCTTTTTGCTTCACTCTCACTCTCTCCTCTCTCTCTCTCTCTCTCTCTCCTCTCTCATCTCTCTCTCTCTCATCTCTCTCCTCTCTCTCTCTCTCATCTCTCTCTCCCTCTCCCTCCCTCCCTCCCTCCCTCCCTCCCTCCTCTCTCTCTCTTTCTCTCTTCTCTCTCCCTCCTTCCCTCTCTCTCCTCACCCAACATCCTCCCCTTAATTTCTCCAATCGCCATCTGTCATCACTTCTCCATTACTCACCACAGCGTCGTAATGATACAAAAATATAATTCCTTAATACATTATTGCAGTAACTCCCATTGCCTTTGTTGCAAGTGATCCTCAGGCACATCGTGAAGAGGTGGATCTCACAGAGCGGCCAATGTGGGTGCAGTCTGGCAGGCCTTTTCGTATTCATGGATGGTGATGGTTGGTGATGCATGTGCATGGTTGCGGGGGTGCATGCAGCATGAGGGTGATGGTGGTGGTGGAAGGTGTGTGGCTGGTCATGATGTTGGTAATGATGGTGGTGTGATGTGATGATGCAGTGATGGTGGTCGGGGGTGATGTTGCGTGATTGATGATTAGGTGGGTAGGCTGACTGATGGTGATGATGTGATGGTACGGTGATGATTATTGATGGTGGTGGTTGATGATGGGTGCGTGATTGTGGTGGTGATGAGGATGATCAGGTGGTGAGAAGATTGGTGATGATGCATGTGCTGATGAGGATGATGTGCCGTGAGACGATGATGGTCGTCGTGGTAGGTGATGAGGATGATGCGTCGAAGGATAGTGATGATGGGTGGTTGATTGAGGAGTTGATGCATGTCATTACGGTTGATGATGTTGCATGGTCGGCTGGTGCATGATGATTGTGATGATAAGGTGAGTGGTGACGTTGATGATAGCTGGTGCGTAGCGTGATGAGGAAATGGTTGGTGCGTGATGATTGCGTGTGTAGGTGATCGGTTGATGATGTTGAGGGTGGTGTGAATGATGGATGCATGATGCCCGTGGTGCCGCTGGTGAATGGCAGGCTATGAGCGATGGTGGTGGTGATGATGGTCGGCCGTGTGTGTGGGGCTGATGATGGTAGGTGGTGGTGCATGATGGTAACAGGCTGCGTGTATGGTGGTGTTGCTGGATGATGCGTGGTGGCGTGCATTGATTGATGTTGCATGGTCGTGCAATGATTTTGGTCGCGTGATGAACGATGCGATGACGGTTTTAGATATGTGCATGAGGATGATGGTCTATGTAATGACGGTGCGTGCAATGATGATTGTCGATGCGCAGGTGGTGATGATTGTGATGACGAGTGGCCTGGGTGGTGATGATGATTGTTGATGGCAAGGTCACTAGGTGCATGATTGTGATGCACGGCGTGGTTGATGATGATTGCTGATAGATGTTGGTGGTAGGTGATGAGGCATGCATAGTGATGCTATAAATGCATAGGTAGCTCGTAGATGAATATGGTGGTGGATAATGATACGTGACAGGTGATGCATGGCCCCGTAGTCCATGAGGATACTGATGCATGGTGCATGATGACGCGTGGTAGCTTGATAATTGATGGTGTGCATGATTGTGATGGTCGAGCTGGGGGTTGAATTGATATGTGCCATGACGGTGCGTGGTGATGATTGTGGATGACGGCGGTTCGGTGACGATGTTGATGACGTCGGTGCGCTGATGAATTATTGTGATAGTGGTGCGATGCGTGATGATGATTAGTATGGCTATAGTGATGCCGTGCATGACCCTTAGCGTGGCGTTGATGATGCGTGGTGATGATGATAATATGATCTGGTGATAGACGGTCGGTGGTGATGATTAGTGATGTAAATGATGCGTGGAGATATTGATATTAGTTAATGCTAGTGTTGATGAAGGATGGACTGATTGGTGATAATGATATATATAGTGAATGATGATAATAGTGAATATGATGATAATAGGAAGATGAGGATATAATAGTGAAGATAATTATGACAGTAATAATGATTCCATGTTTATGCTGATGATAATACACATCAACTCCAACACAGACATAAACAACAGCAACTGTAGTACCATTTACGGAAATAATAAAGCCTAAAAACACCAACAGATTCCCTCTTGTGTTTTCCAGGTGTCGTATCAGTGACGTTCGAGTTGCCAGAGCTGCCGCCAGAGGGATGGTGGAGCGTGAGGGTCATCGCCAGAGGACAGAGAGAAGAGAAAAAATTCCTCGTCCACAAAATTTATGAGCCGCTTTTCGAGGTAAGTTGTGGGAGTGCGTGAGAGAGAGAGAGAGAGAGAGAGAGAGAGAGAGAGAGAGAGAGAGAGAGAGAGAGAGGGGGGGGGGGGGTAGAGATACATATATACAAACACACACACACACACACACACACACACACACACACACACACACACACACACACACACACACACACACATATATATATTATATATATATATATATATATATATATATATATATATACAGATAGATAGATCGAGAGAGAGAGAGAGAAAAATATACATATATATAGAGAGAGAGAGAGATGGAGAGAGACAGTCAGGCAGACAGACACACAAATAAGCAGACAGACAATTGTGATAATGAGGATAAAAATTATGATAATATTGATGACGAAAATAATTCTATTGATACTGCTTGCCGGGATGGTGAAGACATTTAATATACGATCTAAAGAAACGTAAACAAGTCGACCCCCAAAGATGAACAGTGAAGGCTAACTTATTAGCATTAAAAAAAGAAAACACCACAGATGCACACACACACACACACACACAGCACATACACACACACACACACACACCACACACACACACACACACACACACACACACACTACACACACACACACACACACACACACACACACACACACACACACACACACACACACACACACACACACACACACACACACACACACACCCTCTGACTATATCATATATTTATGTTTTACTTACACTTATTTAATAGTGATTTCCGTTCGATTATATAATTTTCGTGAGAGCCACTTAAATATATACATTTGAGGTATCGCTTTATTAACATATGTCTGATGATGAATGCAGGTGTAATTGTCATAGGAAAACACCTGTTGGATTAAGACTGCGTAAATCGAGATAATAGTATAAGGAGAAAATATGTTTTTACAATATGTAGTCTCTCTTTTGTCTTAGAAAAGAAAATGAATGATTACGTAAAAGCCTGAAGTAAATGGATCATGTAATTTTTTTCTTCTGTTTTCGCACTGAGCATTATCCCTTTTCAATGGGCAAAATAGTGAAAGAAAGAAAAGAAAAATTAAACAAAAAATGAAGCTTGTGATAATAGAAAACAACTTTTCTGTTGGTTGCTAAAATGAGTTGAATTTCAAAGAGGCAGAAACATTTAGAAAACAACAAAAATCAATAGAATGTAAGTAAAACGACTCTATCATAAACAAGTTTACCGGGTACATGATTATACGAGTATTAAAGGATCAGGTTTACCCATTCAGAAATCACCTCTTCGCTGCCTTCATTCACCAGAGGATAAATATGCAAAGAATTATGTAATTTCTCTTCGCCAAAACAAAATACGCACGAAATTCGCAGACCGGTTTTAAAAATCCCAGACAAGAACTATTCATTGTGTACAAGTTTCCTTCTTGCTTTCTCTTTCTCTTTAAACATTTTCTTATTCAGTGAGACTGTTTATGTACATCTTTTTAGTATGTTAAGTACATAATTCGGTGAGTTGTAAACATCCTTCTGATGGGCTCACTGCCTTCATAAATACGACAAGAATTGTAAATAAACTTTAATAAGCAAGCAGAAAAAGCGTGTACAAATTTCACAGCCAAACCAAGTGTTTATGAAGCAATGTATAAACATATACGTAAATAACAATAATCATTAGGAAGAGGAAAGCAGATCTATTTAAGTGAACAGCAAAGCCCCAAATCGCTTCGTTCGAATGGCATGCTGCGTGATGGATTTAGCCTCGCCAGTGTCCGGATGAGTGTTACTGGTTAATATGTTCACAATACTGTCTTTCCTCTTCCGACCATTCATGCTGAAGCGGTCATGCATGCTTTTGTCCTTCAATATAATTCTTTGTTCGTGTCTCGTTTTCTCCTTTTTTGGCATATTTTTTACCCCGCTGTTTATCGACTGTTATTGTGGTTGTTTTGTTTGTTTGACTTATTGTCTGTGTATTTCTCTCGCTTTTCGTTTCTTTCTTAAGGGTTTTATGTCAAGGAGTTTCAGGTTGCCTTGTCATTGTTGATTGCTAAAGCATTATCTAGATAATGTAATAATTATAGTACATATAGGCCTAGTAATTCCAAGAAAAAGGAAACCATTCTAAATATAAGCCATACACATAGCAAAACATTTACCCAAAGCATTTTAAATAGTTAATTGTATTATAAACGCTCTTTACGCTTTCCGCTTTCTGAAGTTTCACTTTACATTGTTTCAGCGTAACCTAAGTTTACCAGGACAATGTATAGAGTTGGTCGACATTAACAGAAAGAAAACCTTTTTATTCTCCAAGCAAAATGATGCAATAATGACAAGTCAAAGGTGAATGTGTTCCTTCAGTTTCGAGAGTATTGTCCATTTCATACGATTTTAAGAAAAATCGTAAGTGTTTAAGAAATTGTTTTTGTTGATGCAGACTATAATTGCAGTCATAGCAATTGCAATATCAACAGAAATAAGAATGAATATGACTAGAACAATGAAAGCATTCAGAAGACGAATCGAAAACGAAATAAAGAATAACAATATAATACTTATAACTGAACAGGTAGATAGGCCTAATATCCTCTATGCCGAATCCTTACTTAGGTTCTCACTGCCTAGAGTTAGAAAATGTAGAATACCTTGAACCGGGATCCTGTGAGAAAAAGAATACTAAAAAATGCGGATACCTTTTCTGTATTGTGAAATGCATGGCAGTGTCTGGTGTTTGGCCGCATTTGGCCTCTGGAGGAAAATATACCATGAGCAGCCGCCTAAAATATCAGACTTCCTTATTGCAAAGAAGTGCAGCAATGTGTGTGCTTGCGTCCATGCTCATTTGCAGTAATAACGATAATTAAGCAACAGTTTAAGCAAAATATATTAACAAAGGTGCTAGAAGTACCGAGCTTCCTTAATGAACGAATTTTAAGTTGTTAAGAAGTTGTTATTATCTAGAGGGAGATGGAGTATTGTTACGAAAATATTAATAAAAGGAAATCAAGAAATCAATTAAGGATGATGAATGAGAAAATTCAGAAAAAAATGAAGATAATAGTAATGGATAATCAAATACGAAAACGTAAATTACGGTAAATGAATATAAATGAATGTGAAGTATTTTTTCTTTATTCTGAAACCTTAACTATTTCCTTACTGTCATATGTTAGAAGACCTAGAAGACCTTCAGCAGTGATTATATAGAGAGAAAGAAAGAAAGAAAAAGAGCAAGCAAAAAGAAGAAAAAAACTCAAGGATGGGGATTTCATATTTCGTGCGTTGCGTAATAAATGTAAATGTCAAGTATTTCTGCATGGCTTGGCCCTTGAAAAAAAAACGTACTATGAATAGTTGCCCCCTCCCCCCCAAAAAAAAAATGTAAAAAAAACATGAGACACTTAGATAGCATCATAGACGATTTATCAGGAATAATTATGTTAACTAATGAATTATATCGTAACCTGACAGAGACAGAGACGTTGATAAGAAAGAAAAACGGCAGTTAGATTAAGAAGATAATTCTGGCAGCACATAATAATAATGTAGGTCACGTGATACCAGTACCACCACCGTGGTATTATCTCTATGACTCATCATAAGTATGTTGTTTCACCTTTTTACCCTTGGTACAAAAAAGGAAGAAAAAAAAAAAAAATAATATGACAAATCCAGCCGTGCACGCTTTTTACCCTTAGTATAAAAAAGAAGAAGAAAAAATAGAAAAAAATAGAAAGAAAACATCAGAAAGAAAAAAGAAAAAATAGAAAGAAAACACCAGAAAAAAATAGAAAGAAAACATCAGAAAGAAAAAAAGAAAAAAAAAAGATGACAAATCCAAATGCACGCTGGCGATTGCATGACCATTTCGCTTTGCCTGCGGATGTCAATTTGACTTCATGACAAAACCAATCATGACAGAGCTCTCCACTGCGAATGGACGTAATAAAAGCATTTGGAACCTACGTGGCGTTTCTATATATAGGATTCACGTTTGGCTGAGGGACAAAAAGATATATTTTATTATTCTATTTGCCGATTTCGTATCATTATCCTTTTTTCGTCTCTTTTGTATCACCATTATCATTTTGCTGCGTTACTTTTTCCTTTTCTTTTTTGTCAGCGTTTGTCTGAAGCGCCAGATGCATGCAGTGCAGAGTTGCATGCCTTTAGACTGCGGTCATGCCATAACACAGCACTTTACATTTGTCCTTGAACAGAGAGATCTTGCAGGACAAAAAATTAAGGTCGAAGGTTACTAAACAACGGATAAATAATAATGTATATACATATAAATGGTAAATATTGGGGTGGTGGATATGTAAATAAAGGCAAGGATGAATAGATACATTGATGATTGGATAGATATACGGATGGATACATACATACACACATACATACATACATGCATGCATTTATTCATTCTTATATACATAAGCAGTTAAACAGGCACATGCACACAACTAGAGAGAAAAATAGACAAACATAGATAAATAGATAGGTGGACATAAACAGACACACACTAAGACTGACACAGCTCAAGAGAAAGATAAATAGATAGAGAAAGGGGTTAACAGACGACAAACGGAAAGGCAAATAGATACATACATAGATATAGATAGATAGGTAGACAGATAGACAAATAGACAGAAGAATGAACAGACAGAAAGATATGTGAATATCAAAAACTGTTCCCCAAATCCTCAAAAAAAAAAAAAAAAAAAAAAAAAAAAAAAAAAAAGAGATTTCGAAGCCCACCGAGCCGTTTCGAACCTCGCATCTCCTCGCTTCGCCTTTCCCTCCACACGTCTCCTCTTCCACCAGGTCTTCGTCGAGATGCCCTACTACGGCTTAGCAGACGCCGAGGAGATCGAGGGCACCGTGACAGGCAGTTACCTCAGCGACAAACCCGTGTCTGGAAATGCGAGTCTCACTCTCTACGTGAAGCAGCCCTGGACGCTTCCCGACGCTCACTTCGAGAGAGTCTCGTCGCAGTATTTTGAATATGTGAGAGCTCGGTTGTTTGCTTGCCTAAGTGTATTTATTAGTATTATTGCTATTATCATTATTATTATTATTATTTTCTTTGTATTTATCTTTTTTATTTATTTTTTTTTTCTACTTTTCATTCTATTTTTCTTCTCTCATTTTCGATTTTTTCCTCTTTATTTCTTGCATCTCTTTGCCCTTTGTGTATATAATCTTCGTCAATTTCGTTTTCTTTTTCTTGTCATGATGAATTAAGCTAATTAAGCAATTAATGCTATTCATGTGACTTATCTTATATCTTCACATATTTTTCTTTGCACTGTATATCTCTTTCAATTCTATTTTTTTTTAAATTCCACACATGTTTATCTTTTGATTCATTCACTTTCCTTACCTTCCCATTTCAAGCGTATCTCTCTTCCCTTCGTCATTTTTTTTTCTATTTTTAGATTTATTTCATAATTTAACTTTCGCATCCCTCAGGTGGACGTGGAAGAGGACTTCGCCTTCCCCATGGAGTCTCTGCTGGCCCACGTGGAGCAGCTGGAGGGCGCCGAGGTGAAGGTGGAGTGCGAATTCCATGACGTTTTCACCTGGATTAAAGCCAAGGGGAGCTCCAGGTAAGTGGAAAGGAGAGAGGAAAGAGAGAGAGGGATAAGAAAGGAGAGAGGAGAGAGAGAGAGGAAAGAGAGAGAAACAGGAAGGGAGAGAGGAAAGAGAGAGAAACAGTAGGAGAGGAAAGAGAGAGAAACAGGAAAAGAGAGAGAAGAGAGAGAGAAACAGGAAGAGAGGAAAGAGAGAGAGAGAGGAGAGAGACAGGAAGGAGAGAGAGGAAAGAGAGAGAAACAGGAAGGTAGAGCGGAAAGAGAGAGAGAGACAGAGAAGACAGGAGAGAGAGAGAGGCAGGAAGGAGAGGAAAGAGAGAGAGGAAGGAAAGAGAGTAAGGGGGGAAGAAGGGAGCGAGACGGGGAAAGGAGGAAGGGAGGAGGGGAAAGGGGGAAAGGGAAACGGAAATGAAGAAGGCAGGAAGAGAAAGAGGAGAGGGAGAGAGAGACAGAAAGAGAAAGAGAAAGAGAGTCAGAGACAGAGAACAGGTATAAAAGGCTAATAATGTCAAGGACACGTAGTGTTTTGACTGAGGGTGAGATCAAAGGTGACTTTCGCATCCTGGTTCAACTTTGATGATTCACCCTCTTTATGACTGTGATTTCCTCGGCTGTCTCATGTCGAAGGAAATTAGAAGGAGGACGTTAAGAAAGGGCCGTCGGTGCTTCGTAAAAGAGCCATGACGCAAGAGTTACGGATTCAGATGGATAAAAAGAAAGAGGAAAAGATGTGAGAAGAAAAAAAAGAGTGAGTGTGTGAGTGAGAAAGATAAAAAAAATAAGGGGAGAGATGGGACTGAGTGCAAGAGAGAGAGAGAGAGAGAGAGAGAGAGAGAGAGAGAGAGAGAGAGAGAGAGAGAGAGAGAGAGAGAGAGAGAGAGAGAGAGAGAGAGAGAGAGAGAGAGAGAGAGAGAGAGAGAGAGAGAGAGAGAGAGAGAGAGAGAGAGAGAGAGAGAGAGAGAGAGAGAGAGAGAGTTTGAAAGACAGAAAATGAGTAAATCTCGCACAAAAAACATAGTTACAGATCGCAACGGTTAGTGACCCAATATGTTCGCTTCCAGAATGCGCATTATAGCCAACCGTGTCCACCTTGACTTCGTGGGTTCTCCGCCTTTCGTCTTTCGCCCAGGGATGCCCTTCCATGCCACGGTTTGCAACATTCTTGTTTGTTCTTTGCAATCTAAGCAATCTATTTCGTTCATAAAGCTGTGCGCTACAAAAATCGTGTCACAACTTATCTGAAACGATATGTTTTGAATAGCAGATGACAGTATGTTTGTATTGATGGCATATTGTTCGATATTTGATTGGTTGTATTACACCAGGAGCACCTATGTATGCACTGTATATGATTAATTACCTGGGAAAAAAGTTAATGATTTGGGGATCAAAACTTTTACACTTCATCACATTCTGCGTGACTAGTGAAACATTAAGAAAAAAAGAACAGCAAATAATGATACGACATTAACAACAAGAACACGCAATATCCGCAATGTTAACAAAGACTCTTCTGCTCGTAGAAAGGCTAACAGAAATTATACATTTCTATTCTTAACACAGACTCTTCTGTTAGTAGAGAAGGCAACAGAAATTACATATTTCTCTCTTAACTTCTCTGCTAGTAGGAAGACCGAAAGAAATAGCGCATTTCTTTTCTCGCCTTCGTTCCTTCCCCCGTTTTTATACGTCGTTCCATCCCCACAGGTGTCAGCCAGGTACGTGGACGGGGAGCCCCTCGAGGCGGAGCGGCTGGCGGATTCCTCGCTGGTCGTCACCGCAACAGTTGGCACCAAGAGCGGCGGCTCCTACGCACTCCCGCAGGTCAGGATGGAAGGATCGATGGTGTCCTCCATAACTTTGGGATCCCTTGTTGTTGTTTTTTCTTTCATTGATACAATAAATGATTTATTTTTCTTTTATCAGCATTTCGTTACGATTTCTCCTAAACATCTCCGTTAAGGATTCATAACATGCATTTTTATAAAGTTCTCTTCCGAGAGAGGGAAATGGAGAAAGAGAAAAAAGGAAAAGGATAACAAAAAAAGAAAAAGAAAAAAAAAACACGCTTCAAATATCACCAATAACAGCCGTCGTTCCCCTCCTTCCGTAGGTCATCGTTCCCTCAGCCACGACCGCCCAGCACGACCGGGAAGAAGCCATCGCGACGCTGCGGGAGGCCCTGGATGAGAGCCTGGCGGTGCAGGAAGGCGAGTACAGGACGGAGGCGGAGATTCCCGACCTGCTGGACTACTTCGCCGGCGATAACGTTTTCGCGGAGTACAAGGAGAGGGGCATCTTTAGGTGTGTTGGGGAGGGATTTTTGTGTGTGTGTATCCGCGTGTGTATGTATAAATGCGTCTGTGTACTGTGTATTTGTGTGTATTTATAGCAACATAATACAGACGATGAAGACATATTTCTAATCCAGATTCCAAGTGAACCCTCCAGCGGACGCCGTCAGCCTCTCCCTCGACGTCGTCTACAGTGACAGCGACTACCAGGGCGCCGCCTCTGCCCAGGCCAACCCTCACTACTCTCCAGGGGACAGGTAAGTCTTATAGATAACGATGGTAACATTTACATACTGTGGCTAAGGTGGTACGTCTTCATAGAAAGCAGCTCTATCCCATATGGACCACGTTATTTGGAAAATCATATATTAGTTTGTTTTCCCTATTGTAACGTCACTTATTTGATACCGATACCAGATCTTAGCTCTCTCCGCTTAAATATGCATGTGTCTAGAAAAGACTGGTCTCAATTGTAGTATATCAATATGGCTAACAGTAGAGTAAATGATAAGAATATAGTAAACAAGTAGTTAGGTGAACAGTTTACCCAAACGTCTACATTAACTGATGCAAATACATACAAACATATCCTTATTTTGTCTCTACTCAGGTACATACAGGTGACGTCCAGCACACACGAAGCAAAAGTGGGAGAATTCGCCGTCTTTCACGTCAGGACGAACTTCCACGCAGAGCATTTCGTGTACATGGTGAGTCCGTGATGTACTCCGGGCTTGGTGTCGCCGTTGTCACACGTGCTATCTATCATCTTCATTAGGAGTAGTAATATAAAAGGGGGAGTAGAGGCCATTCTAAGAAGTAGAACATAATGAAATAGATAACAGATAACAGCTAATAACAGCAGTGTTTCGTGTTCTCGTTGGTGTTGTAATAATGCTCGTTGGTAGAAAAACACAATGCGCGAACTAGGTTTCCAATAATACTCGTTGTAATTATAGTATTACTTGGAGAAGTAATAGTAAGTGTTGCTGATTTATCATTGTTATTGCCTTTTTTTCTAAGAGCAGTAGTAACGGTAGTGTTAATTAGCATTGGTACAGTTACCACTTTTTTCCCTTAAACAATTACGCCAGAATTGGCAAATGGATTGTTTTGAAAATAATGAAAACTTTCGCCTTGACCGAGATCACAACAAGAAGCCCTCACTCCATTAAGATAAATCACCTCAGCCTTAATTACAAATACTCACTTGACCCCCCCCCTCCTTTCTCCTCAGATAATCTCCAAGGGCGTGGTGATTCACTCGTCGAAGGAAGTGACCGGCGGGGACAACGTGGTGACGCTCAGTACGACGGTGGGGCGTGCGATGGCTCCTCGGTTCACTATCTTCGTTTACACTGTCACGGGGCACGGGCACGTCGTGGCGGATTCGATCTCCTTGCCCGTCCAAGTGCTGGCTGACACGAAGGTTAGTGTGGGGTTGGATTCTTTTCAGCTTCGTGTGGTAACAGAGAGAGAGAGAGAGAGAGAGAGAGAGAGAGAGAGAGAGAGAGAGAGAGAGAGAGAGAGAGAGAGAGAGAGAGAGAGAGAGAGAGAGAGAGAGAGAGAGAGAGGGGGGGGGATTAGAGTTGAGAAAGAGAAAATATGAAATTGATATAAAGTATCCCGTGCCCTTACACTGATCCGCCAACCTACCACAGGTACATTTGTCGACGAACCAACATAAGGACCACAGCAAGAAGACGGTAGAGCTTGTGGTAGGCGCGCCCCCTGGTTCCTTCTACGCTCTCACCTGCCAACGGTTTTTAAACTTTAACAAGCAACATCCAAATGCTCTTTCGCACGCCCGCATTGTCGATAAAATGTCTGAGCTCGAGCCAACGCGCAGGTAAATCTACCGGTTTCACTAAGACAGTATGGCATCTCTGAAGCTTGTTGTAACTCATTACTTTCATTTAATTTACTCTCTATAATTTGTGTTATTTCATGTATATATGATCTGTTTAACGTGATTATATTTGAAAATATCATCGTGCAAACGCAGAGTTTCATGTTATTAAAGTTACCCATAAAAGTTTATTTTCTTTGAAATGAGGGACAATATAGAAAACGGCTCCCATTGACAGATAACTTACATATTTATCCATAATACTGTTATCTGCTAACAGTGTAAGACACTCATGGTTCTAATAATTCTATTCTGCAATTTCCAGATCTCTCCACTCGGTTCTACACAAATCCCGCGAGGGAGAGTTTGCAGACCGCCTAGTGAGTCTACCATCGCCTAGTTATGGCCAAGATGTCCTGGCCGCTTTTCAAGACGCTGCACTACTTGTCCTGACAGACATCAAACTCCAGCTCACACCTGGAAACGGTACTAGAAAAAGATGAATACATACTCCGTCAAGACATATGAATTTGAAAATACCTAAATAAGTTTTACGTCAAACAAAACCTAATCAGATCTCTAAAACATTCCCCAGTCGGTTCGTGCAATCTTACAAGAGGCTTCTTAGAATGCGGAGATGGAACCTGCTTTCGACACCATCAGCTCTGTGACGGCAAGGCTCAGTGTGCTAATCAGGTCGACGAAATGGGATGTGAGTCTTAAATCCCGAAGTTATACATCCATAGGAAAACACAGTTGTGACAAACTCTCCTATAAATAATAACGATATATATATTTAAGATAATGCTTTATTTTTTCCCTTTTTACAGGTAAGCCACTGTATCAAGACTTCCCTCCCGACCACAGTCAAAAAGAGAGTAAGTCCTTTCGCAAACAGATCACAATTCGTCATGTTTATAGCCTCGGGGGTTGTACACATTGACAACATATCCGAAGGGGTTGGCGTCGCGGCGGTAAGACGGGGTGTTGGAGAGGAACATGCTAACGCTGTCAAAGTCGTTCAAGTAGCTCCTCCAACGCTCGAGGTTCAAAGAGGCTGGAATGAGGAACCCGCTGGTGCGTCCAAGGCAGGAGAAGGCCAGAACCAAGAGCACGAGGGTTGTAGTTCTCATTGTAGTGATTTCTTGGTCAATGCCGACTGAGGGTGACTGATGTCGTTGGTCTTCGTGGCGGGGTTGTTATAGGGCTGAAGGGACAGGGGATAGAAGGTACTCGGGTGCAGGAGGCGCTGGGGGAGGACTGGGGCACGGGGACGCGGAACCTGCACAAAG
>NW_020870105.1:222661-230161 GCF_003789085.1 Penaeus vannamei | reverse complement strand
ATATATATATATATATACATATATATATATATATATAATATATATATTATATATATATATATATACATATATATATATATATATATATATATATATATATATATATATATATATATATATATATATATATATATATATATATATATATATTTATATACAACTTACATATATCAAATCTTTTTATTTCTTTTTATCTATCTAACTAACAAAGAGAGGATGATATTATGACCAGTCAATAAATCATGAACGTCTGATGTTGGCGGGAAACATAAAACATCAGTTATTCAAATATTGTCTTAATAAACAAAGGCTATACAGCAATAAGAATGCAATACCAAACGATGCAACTAAAGGAACTAAATAATAATAGTAATGAAAACAACTACGAAATCCTCAGCTGGACATGGCCGAGGCAAAGGACTCCTTCGAATACCTGACGGTGCAGCTCGCGGGCCTTATGTGGCGCTGTCGAGAAGGTGGATTTAGCATGTGGGCTTTCACTCCGCCAAATGTTTGGTAAGGTTTAGTTACGTCTTTTTTATCAATGGTGCGATTTTTTTGTGTACTTTCTGTTAACTTGTCGTTTCCCTGTACTTGGAGAATTCATCAGTTTGTATTATTATCAAGGTAATTTTCAAAAAATGCCATCTAATAAGCATCACAGGAATTTGTGCTGTCCGGTTCGAGATTTTCAAATTCTGTTGAATAAAATCCTTTGTTCTTATTCCTAGAGTAGATGATAATGAAACAGTTTGCTAGAAAACGCAATGATAACTATTTTCTGCGACTTTCCAGGGTGACCGCACGAGTGCTAAACATACTCTTGGCAGCACAACATGAAGATTGGGAGAATCTGTTATATATTGACCCGCGAATCATCAGGAAAGGCGTAGTGTTCCTGCTTCGCCACCAGATGGCAGATGGCGGCTTCAAAGAGGAGGGTTCTCGTGCACTGGACAGCAAGGTAGCTATATTGTGTTTCATAAATATTGGGTTATATTATATGGTGGTTTACTGAATGAGTAGACGCAATTTTCATATTTTAACATTCACTATGGACGTGTTCCTATGTCTGCAGATTCCAGCGAAACTCTCGTTGGAACAATGTTATTTGGTTTATGCGAGATTTTCTAAAGGGAAAACCTTATTCTTGATTGCTAAAATACCAAAACTTCATGTAATCGACAAGCAAGTACTCCATAAAAAATCCTCTCTTCTCCCCAGGCCAAGAAGACAGGCAAGTCGTCCTCGGTGCCTCTCACAGCATTAGTTTTTCTCGTCCTGCACAAAGGCCTTGCTAGTCTCCAAGGCGGCACTCGCGACCATGCTATTCGTGGGCGAGTTCGAGCCGCCAGGTGAGACACAGGCGGGAGTTTTACATGATTTATATATGTAATAGTTATTATCATCGTTACTGATACTGTGGGGATTTTTTTTCATGATTTATATCTCATCATTATTATCATCGTTGCTGATACAGTGGTGATCACATTCTATTATCAAAGTTTTATTGATCCATTTACGATGCATCAAGGTTATAAATGTTACGGTTATTCGCTTGCAGATTTTTAGAGAGTCAGTTGGTGCATCTGAACGACAGTTACCACGTGGCGCTGACTGCACACGCCCTCACTCTCATGGGAAGCTCTCTGGCGAATGCGGCAGCCGCGAAGCTGGAGTCCATGATGTTGACTGATGGTGAGGAAGGAAGGGAGAGGGGAAGATAGGGAGGAAGAGAGAGAGAGAGAGGAGAAAGAGAGGGATGCGGAAGAAAGAAAGAGAGGGGTGGGGCAGAGAGAGAGAGAGAGAGAGAGAGAGAGAGAGAGGGGGGGCAGAAGAGAAGAGAGAGAGAGAGAGAGAGAGAGAAGAGAGAGAGAGGAGAGAGAGAGAGAGAGAGAGAGAGAGAGAGAGAGAGAGAGAGAGAGAGAGAGAGAGAGAGAGAGAGAGAGAGAGAGAATGCTTACGATAAAACATTTGTAACTGATATCCTCCCACATTGATATTTAGCCTTACCTGACGTACATTAGATATACACATACTTAGTACGAGCATCTATTGACCCGTGTTGCTAACTCCTCTCCACATGACTCCAGGTGGAATGATCTACTGGTCGCGCACCCGCATGAAGGCACACACACGCCGGCAGGAGACGAGCCAAAGGGCCTTCCTGCTTCCCCGAGAACTCCAAGAATGGGATTCGCACGCCGTCGAGAGCACCAGCTACGCGCTCCTGGTGCTCCTGGCGCGGGAAGGCGTCACGTCCACCACGGAGCGGATCATGCGGTGGCTCAACGCCGTGAGAGACTGGGACCGGGCGTTCATGTCCACTGTTGTGAGTATTTCCCAATGGAATAAAGGAAATTGTTTTCGTTCGTTCAGGTTCAATAAAGTTTCACTTGGATGACCGCTTAAACTCGAATTTGTTATCTTTCTCAACAAATTCCCAGGTCCTAATTTAGTCATTCTTATTTATATGATTTCATTTGAATATACGTCAATTATTATACCTCCCACAGGATACGGTGGTGGCCATGGAGGCGCTGGCAGAGTACGCCTTCATAGCTCGGCTTCGTGACTTGACAGAGATCGAATGCACGCTGGATGTGACGTCAGAAGAAACTCAGTCTGTCCACCTCTCTATCAGTAACGTTTCAACGGCGTCGTATCACACCTTTGAAGTACGTGTTCTTAAAGGCTAAAATTATGAAGCCGAATACATTTTCGTGAAATGGGGCTTATGTGTGTTTGGAAGAGAAGGGTAGATTCTTTAAAGGGATTATTATTGTTTGCAACTTTATGTTGACTGACACTAGAATCTATCAATAAATCAACATTAGCAACAATTAGATAGATAACAATGGCAATGGTTAAATGGTTGATGTTCTTCCTTCCGATAACAGTTATAGAAGGAAAATGGGCTTGATCCAGTGGTTCCCAACCCTTTTCATTCTTTGACCACCGACCATTATATAATAATTTCTATGGCCCCGTTCAGTGACTCATCTTTTCAGATTCGGTCATTTCTAGTTATGAATAGTGTAAGGGTGTCAATAGCTATAGGACGGGAACACTTTAAGGAAAGATTCCAATTTATTGATATGTGAGAGATAGTTATATGTAGGTACTGTAGGTGAGATAGAAAGTATAATTCGACGTCATAATCTTCAAGTTGCTCCATAGCCCCTAAGTTGAGACCCCCCTGCTCTAAACAAAGCCTCGCGTGTCCTAACACTCCCCCCTCCCCCTCAGCTGGAGAACGTGTGGGGCCACATCAACCTCATCGCCAAGGGCTCGGGTCAGGCGGTGGCTCAGCTGGACGTCTCTTGGGGCGTGGACGTCCTCAGGTTCATCGAGCAGCCGCACAAGAAGTACTTCGACCTCAGCGTCGTCGAGAGATACCACCAGTTCAGGAACAAGTCGCTCATCACCACCACTGTTTGCGCGCAGTAAGATAGATTTTTAGGTCTTGTTTTGCTACGTGTTTTTACATAATTATTTTTTTTTTCGTAAATCTAATATAGAAGCGTTTCCATACGCTTTCACTTTTTTTTTTTTTTTTTTTTTTTTGCTATGTCTTATTTATATATATATATATTTTTTTTTCGTAAATCTAATATAGAAGCATTTCCATACCCTTTCACATAAAGGGACGACGGAATTCTTGATTTGTTGTGCTTAGTATTCTCTTTCTGTACATAAGAATGCAAAACTAGTGCAATTCTTCTTTGCAGATGGTTAGCTACAGAAGACAGTCACACAAGCCACGCCGCGCTGGTGGAAATCGAAATCCCAACCGGTTATATTTTCTTCCAACCCATTGCTGAAGTCACTGCTTTAGGAATCAAAGAAAACGGCACCTTCCCGGAAGTACGAAACGTCCATACGACGAACACGCACGTCTTCTGGCAGTTTGAATATGTAAGATTATATGTTTTTGTTGGGTAGAATTAATGTTTCAAAGTTTGTATACATGTACTAGCTTCTTTTGAGATTATCTACAGAACTCTTTGAGGTAAATGATGATATGTTTTTTGTAGTGTACTTGCAGTGTACTTTTAGGTTAAAACACATGATCGTGTTCAAAACTCATAATCCAAACTAGCACTTCCCAAACGTTTTCTTTGTGACGTCCCCTTTTAACTTTCCATTGGCAATATTCTTATTTAATTATTTAGGATTTATTTTATTTTATTTATTCATTCATTCATTTATTAATTCATTTATCTGTTGTGTGTGTGTGTGCGCGCGCGCGTGTGTGTGTTTGCTTTCAGTCATAGATTGATTCATGCCCCACCCCTGTATCTAGTTTGGTAACCACGGCTCTAAACAAGCAAACAATGACAGAGGTTTAATACCTTTCAGATACCATCGACCAAGAAGCAGTGTTTCAGCTACGACATCCAGCGCTGGTATCCCGCAGCCAATCTAACAGCTGTTCGCTCCGCCACGATAATGGAATTATTTGCTCCAGGTAAGCCAACTAAATCTCATCGAAGGTGCTTTTTCTGCTTAATGCAATTTGCATTTCATTTGATTCTGGTGTTGTTTTAAATCCATTTGTAGTTGATCTAAGTGATCTGATAGTTATATTACAAACGAACAGGCATGTAGATATAAATAAACTTAATTTCTCATGATGTAACGAAAGAGCGTAGTTTACAGTATCCAAAATCGACTGCAATTATTAAACTCATTTCTGATATTTCTATATATTTCTTGATGTGTATAATACTATTCATATAACCAAAACTAGCCATATTAGCAAAAATATGATAATTATATAGATAATTTTAATGGTGATGGCGATGTTTATGTTTATGATCACCATCAATAAAATGACAGGGATAGGAATAAATAAATAAATAAAAACTGCTATCTTAGCTGCTTTTTTCACGACGATACAAGGATATATAAAGATAATGATATCGCCAACAGCAAGAATGACGACAACCCAAACCATATATATATATATATATATATATATATATATATATATATATATATATAATATATATATATATATATATATACAAAAATAATCGATACTAAATCCACTACTTTCCAACATACTCCACATATCCAACGCCTCATAACGTTCACTGTATTTCTCCTCCTTCCCAGAACACTTCGAGATGGTGATGATCAACGCCACGCCCCTCGCCCTGCTGGACATCTGCGAAGTCTGCGGTTCCTACCAGTGTCCCTATTGCCCCATATACAGCGGTCGGTCAACGTGTGTTTGCGCCGTGTTCTATCTCTATGTGGTTTCTCTCCTGGTCGTTCTGTCGGTGTATGCGAGGAGTGATGTGATATTATAGCACTGATTGTTGCAGTGTTGTTGGATTTTGATTGTGCCATGATGTTTTTTTTTTTTTTTTTGTATTCGTTGTCATTTTTTATTTAGGATAAGATGTGATAAGATATATTTGAGATGTGTTGTATGCTTTGTTTTTCTTTTGTTTTTAAAGTAAAATCACGTTTGTTGTTAGTATCATGTACTGGTGTTATTTTGTGGTTTGGATATTACTGTTACTAGCGTCAGTTGCAGATCCGTGTCTGACGTTTTATCGGTTACAGTGAAACAACAATACCGGTAATGATGCTAGCAATAATAGTAACAATAGCAAAAATTGGCAATAAACAAAATGATAACAGTGACAGTAATATCCCAAACAATTTATGTTTTAGTACCAGATAAAACAACAAGAAAATTTGTTAAGAGGCATACATGACATATTTGTTATATATATCATTTATACCAGTGAGACACAACTTATATAATTATATATATTTGCATTTATCATAAGAGCTATTTTATCGCGAATACCCAAAGGCATATTGCGATAAGAGAGAATTTTCGATATCTTCCAATATTTCTCATTTATCACAATATTTACATATACAGAAATATACATTTCCACGAGCCTACACCTTCACCACGAACATCCTCATCTGCAAATATCACTCTCTGACTGTGATGAACCTCTAGTGCATTTTCCCATTTAATTCACTGGAGATCGAACCTGATCATGATGCTGTGGATTGATTGATGATAAGTGAGAAGGATAGAAATTAGCTTCATTTGCATTCGAACTATAATAATATGAAAATGATTTTATATACATATGCATAATAAGTTAAAAATCGTAAATCACATTTTCATATATACCTCTTTTGCATCTTAAGTGTTTTACTAATTTCTGTATGTATCAAACTGCTCATGTTTTCAAAGAAAAGCAGTTCAGTGTTTAGTTACCAGATCAAAGCAATTTATCAGCAGTATCATTACGTTCACTGTCTTCAGTAATGCCCCTTTCGTTGGTATTACTTCAGAAATCCATATTATGTCAAAATTAATTACCATATGTACGAGGGCGTGTCATATATCTTCGGGTATTCCTTACTGTTCCTCAAAACAGAGCCAGTCAGAATGTTACATGCCTGACAAAACAGTGTACCAAATGCAAGGTCCGTATTTTAAAATGACGTGTATTTTTTTCCACAGGAAGCTTATATATTTCAATCAGCGTAAACCTTCAGCTGGATGCAAAAAAAAAAAAGAAAAAAAAAAAAGACGTGAATTAAAATCACGTCGCCATGCCTTGTATATGCATATATAAGGCGTGTTTTATATGCCTTATGTGTTTTACTGTAGATTTCATCTGCTTAAACCTTCGCTCTCTATTAGCCCACATTGGGAGGCACTTATATGTAAGTGTTATTTCTTTAGCTGGAAATGTGTTTCTTGGTCTTTCATTAGTATAAGAATGATGTTTATGTGGACTGTACTTTTATATTTTGTTACAGTGTATATATCTATTTTTTCCAGCGATGATGATAGATAATAAAATTCGTAACACGTTAAGGCTTCGTCTCATTTCTGTCCTTTGGATTTTCCCTTCTGTGGCGTAGTTCGGATGAGATGTTTACAGTGATTTTTAAAATTTTGTTTGTTTGTTATTGATATCATTATAAACATACACCAACACGCTCACGCACCCACACACACACACAACACACACACACACACACACACACACACACACACACACATATATATATATATATATATATATATATATATATTATATATATATATTATATATATATATATGTATGTATATATATATATATATATATATATATATTATATTATATATTATCATATATATATATATATATATATCTATATATATATATATATATATATATATATATATATTATATATATATATATATATAGAGAGAGAGAGAGAGAGAGAGAGAGAGAGAGAGACAGACAGACAGACAGACAGAGAGATGATGAATCAAAACATCGTTGTCTGTCTCTGAGTTAGTTCCTTAAACGTTCAGTCCCACATGACACTAGGGAGATATAACTTGCTGGACCACAGGGATAACTTGACAAGAGGAATAACACTAATACTAGTTATTAGTATTTGTTCATATTTCTCCTTTGCACTCATTTTTCAAATAATTAAGAATGTGCAATATGATAAT
>NW_020870105.1:182661-185161 GCF_003789085.1 Penaeus vannamei | reverse complement strand
GGAACTAAAAGCCATAGGAAATGTGTGTTTGAGTGGAAGAAAAATTAGTTAATTTTCTTCCGTATTTTTTCCTCAATTTTTCTTACATTGGGAAAAACACCAAAAGCACTGCCACAAAATAATAGTACTCTTGCAAGTCAGGCCGAAATTAAGAGGCAAAAAAAAAAAAATTAGACAAAAAAAGACCACCGAGCAGACACGGAAAGAATATTCAGAGATTTGAATTTAACCCGGTTACCTTAATGACCTACCAAAATAGAAGTAAAAGAAAGAAAGAAAGAAAGAAAAAAACTAAAATAAAGAAAATAACACACACTCTCCTCTAGATGAACTTTGCACCTCATATACCATAAGTCGAATCCTTAATGCCACAGTCCCTTGGCGACAACATAAAAACAAATGAACTCCGGATTCGAGCGCAATGGATCCCGGACCTTTGAAACGGGTCGAAGCCTTTATGAGATGGATTCGATACCATTATATGATACTAATCTCCGACTGAATGGTCTTAACAGGATTAGATTTCATTGTTTAGCTTTTTGTGATGCGAGCTTTATTTGGCTGTGTGATATATAGTTTTCGTGAATATAGATGAATAGATACGTAACCATAGATAGATAGTGAGATGAACTGATAGATGCAAGTAAGTAAATAAGTAAATATATAAATAAATCAATATAGAGGAGGGAAAGGAGCAATTACAATATAGAGTTGTTCAGAATAATATCTAAATGTGACTTTCCTAGAATATCCCAAAAAGCTGTTATTGCTAAGATATATAATATTTTCGTTCGTGGTATTGGCCGAATGCGTGTGGACGGAAACGTTGTTAATCAGAACAGGAGAAGCAAAGGCAGGACATGTATTCCAGTCCCGAATTTTGGTCCTGTTCAGCAACATCGGCAACTCAATATGCACGAAGAACTCTGCATTAATCTCCAGAACCGATCCCTTTGATATATAAATAGGCGAAAGGTTAAGGTCACAAGCAAGACTAAGTTGAGCAGGTTTGATATGCTTGAGAGACGCAAATTATAGCAAGAAATTGGCGATGTTCTCGTAACTGCGTCTTGGATTTCGTATGAATTCTTTTGATTTAACATTTTCTACATCTGAAATAACTCAGAATCGCGGTGATGTTTGATTTCGTTACAGCAAGAAATTGGCGATGTTCTCGTAACTGCGTCTTAGATTTCGTATGAATTCTTTTGATTTAACATTTTCTACATCTGAAAGAACTCAGAAACGGGTTATATAATACTTAAACGAATATATCATATTGATAAAGATAGTGCCTAAATACTTCAATTCGTTAAAGATCGTTAACGCAAATGTCATTTGTCATTATTTTATGTTTTAATTATAGTTAAGTGTTCAGCAACATGCTTTCAATTCTTCAAAATTCCAAAAGAGTGCATGATAATTCGAAGTTAATTAGTTGCAAAGGAACATGAATAATGAGTTTTTCCATTTTGAGAGAATCGATCCTAGCATTCAAATGTCGAGGTTCTAATTGTGACATAAACGATATAAAGCAGTATTAGTGCATGTAACATAATATCTTTTACGAGCCGTCCAGTAGCCCTTTTAATTGTAAACCAGATTTGTTTATCTAGGATCAACCTCCCGGTACCGTCTGCTTCAGTGGTAGCTTCCCGGTACTTGCATTCCAGGTCGAAAAGACGTCAGTAGGTAACCCCCCCCCTCCCCAAATATATATACCTTTTCTGCCCCCCGCCCTCTTTCCTCCTTACACCCCTCCCCCCTACCCAGTTCCTTTCTTACCTCTTATCCTCTAAATAACTTCACTTCTCCTCTCCTCTCCTCTCCTCCACCCACCCAGTTCTCACCTTCTTACGTTTTTCTTCCCCCAACCAACCTCCCGGCTTCCCTCTCTTTCCCCTGTCTTCCTAACTATTTTTCTCCCCTCATCACCTTTCCACAACGAGTCCCCAACTCTATCTACTTTTCCCCCCAACCAATCCCCCTCCCCCAACTAACATCCCACACCTCCCCACCCCCTTCCCCCAACAACAGCCCCCCCTCCCACTTCCCCTTTAACCAGTCCCCCCTATCCTCTGCCCTTCCCACTCAGCTCCCCCTCCTCCACCCCTCCTAGCCCCGCCCCTAAGCGACCTTCACATTTAGCGACCACCCGTTAAATAAGGGCACGAAGACCCACTGGACGTCGGACCCATTCTCACTCTCTAAAGGCGCGTTGGCAACACTGCCGGACCCACGTGGCTGGCGTCAGCGGGCAACATCCGCCGGGGGCGTTGGCGACACTGTTCTTTTTGTTACTTGAGGCGTCTCGTCTTTTTTTTTTTTTTCTTTTTTTGTTTCCGTTTTAATTGCTGTCTGTTTGTGCGTATCTCCGTCTGTCGAGATAGGCATTTTTTTATTGGCTGTCATTTAAATTGCGGTTATCAGTCTAACAGTTTAACATGCAGTCCAGGGTCAGTTCTTACACGCAATTATCTAAAGTTATCACTTCTTGTAT
>NW_020870105.1:172661-177661 GCF_003789085.1 Penaeus vannamei | reverse complement strand
CACCACACACACACACACACAACATACATATATACATATATACATATATATATATATATATATATATATATATATATATATATATATATATATATATATATATATATATTATATATATATATTAACATACACACACACACACAAACTTATATAATTATGTATATATATGTGTATGTATATATATATATATATATATATATATATATATATATATATATATATATATATATATATATATATATATATATTTACATTTATATATGTGTGTGTGTGTGTGTGTGTGCACAAAACAAAAATGAGTTCAAGTTCGTAGCACAAATCTAGCAGTCTGTCTAGCTAACTTGTACCCACGGACCCGGTCCAGCCTGCTAACCTAACTTCCTGCTTGTGAATGGACCTTGGATGAAATTATTAGAGCACATCTAAGACCTTTTCCTGTCCTTGCTTGATAAAACGACAAGAACTTTTTTGAATATTAATTCTCGATTTTTTTTTTTTTTTTTTTTTTTTTTTTTTTTCCTCATGGGGTATTGCAAGAGAGGTTTTTTCTCTCTGCCTTCTCTTCGTTTCTTTTCTTCCCCTCGTTTTTTCTTCTGCGTTTCTGTTGTTTTTTATACTTGTAAAATCTTTGAATGGAAATTAATCACTGAATAAATAATCGAAACATTGAAAAAGAAAAAAAAAAAAGAAAGAAAGAAAAAAAGAAAGAAGGTAAGAAAGAAAAGAAATAAAGAAAGAATAATATATATATATTATATATATATTATAATATATATATATATATATATATATATATTTGAATAAATGAACTTACTCTTAAATAAATGTATGTTCATGTGTCTAGGAGTACATGGTTTTGTGTTCGACAAGTGCTGCTAAAGTAAATTATTTCTAAACCAATGGTAGTGGCAATAATAATGAATAATGTAATAAGGAATACTGTCATCATTTCAAATATCTAAATCGTTTTTTTCCCAGCGGTTGCTATGGCCTAGTGGATGATGATAAAGGTGATGATGATGATTGATGATGATGATGATGGTGATGATGATGATTGATGATTGATGATGATGATGATTGATGATGATGATGGTGATGATGATGATGATGATAGTAATAATAACAATAATAATGAAAATAACAGTAATAATAACAATAATAACTATGATAACAACAGCAACGACAATGATAATAATAATAATAATAATAATAATAACGATAACGTTTTAGAAATAATAACAATAATGATTATAATAATAACAATAATGATAATTACAACAACAACAACAATGAAACAACAATAACAATAATAATGATAATAATGATAATATCATAACAATAAAAATGATAATGATAATAATAGTAATAATAATAATAACAACCCCTACTGACGTGGCAGAGGCAAGGCAGTAGGCGTAATGATGCACACATTCAAAATATTCCTGGATTCGCATCACCACCAAAATTCAATGGGAAGCTAAGTTAAGGTAAGACAAAGCTAAGACAAAGACAAAATTAAGAATCTAAGCTAAGACAAAGTTAAGACAAAGCCCAAAGTTTCTAATCTAAGACAAAGTTAAGACAAAGTTAAGACAAAGTTAAGACAAAGACAAAATTAAGAATCTAGCTAAAGACAAAGTTAAGACAACAAAATTAAGATCTAATCTAAGACAAAGTTAAGACAAAGACAAAATTAAGAATCTAATCGAAGACAAAGTTAAGACAAAGACAAAATTAAGAATCTAATCTAAGACAAAGTTAAGACAAAGACAAAATTAAGAATCTAATCTAAGACAAAGTTAAGACAAAGACAAAATTATGAATCTAAGCTAAGACAAAGTTAAGACAAAGACAAAATTAAGAATCTAAGCTAAGACAAAGTTAAGACAAAGCCAAAGTTAAGAATCTAATCTAAGACAAAGTTAAGACAAAGACAAAATTAAGAATCTAATCTAAGACAAAGTTAAGACAAAGACAAAATTAAGAATCTAATCTAAGACAAAGTTAAGACAAAGACAAAATTAAGAATCTAATCTAAGACAAAGTTAAGACAAAGCCAAAGTTAAGAATCTAATCTAAGACAAAGTTAAGACAAAGCAAAATTAGAATCTAATCTAAGACAAAGTTAAGACAAAGACAAAATTAAGAATCTAAAAGACAAAGTTAAGACAAAGACAAATTAAGAATCTAAGCTTAAGACAAAGTTAAGACAAAGACAAAGTTTAAGAATCTAATCTAAAGACAAAGTTAAGACAAAAGACAAAATTTAAGATCTAATCTAAGACAAAAGTTAAGACAAAAGACAAAATTAAGAATCTAAAGACAAAGTTAAGGACAAAGTTAAGACAAAATGAGACAAAATTAAGAATCTAAGAAGACAAAGTTAAGAGACAAAGCCAAAATTAAGAATCTAATCTAAGACAAAGTTAAGACAAAGACAAAATTAGAAATCTAATCTAAGACAAAGTTTAAGACAAAGACAAAATTAAGAATCTAAGCTAAGACAAAGTTAAGACAAAGACAAAATTAAGAATCTAAGCTAAGACAAAGTTAAGACAAAGACAAAGTTAAGAATCTAAGCTAAGACAAAGTTAAGACAAAGCCAAAGTTAAGAATCTAAGCTAAGACAAAGTTAAGACAAAGACAAAATTAAGAATCTAAGCTAAGACAAAGTTAAGACAAAGACAAAATTAAGAATCTAATCGAAGACAAAGTTAGACAAAGATTAAGAATCTAAAGACAAAGTTAAGACAAAGACAAAGTTAAGAATCTAAGCTAAGACAAAGTTAAGACAAAGACAAAGTTAAGAATCTAATCTAAGACAAAGTTAAGACAAAGACAAAGTTAAGAATCTAAGCTAAGACAAAGTTAAGACAAAGCCAAAGTTAAGAATCTAATCTAAGACAAAGTTAAGACAAAGACAAAGTTAAGAATCTAAGCTAAGACAAAGTTAAGACAAAGACAAAATTAAGAATCTAATCGAAAGACAAGTTAAGACAAAGACAAAATTAAGGAATCTAATCTAAGACAAAGTTAAGACAAAGACAAAATTAAGAATCTAAGCTAAGACAAAGTTAAGACAAAGACAAAATTAAGAATCTAATCTAAGACAAAGTTAAGACAAAGCCAAAGTTAAGAATCTAATCTAAGACAAAGTTAAGACAAAGACAAAGTTAAGAATCTAATCTAAGACAAAGTTAAGACAAAGACAAAGTTAAGAACTAAAAGACTAAGACAAAGTTTCTAAGACAAAGCAAGACAAAGTTAAGAATCTAATCTAAGACAAAGTTAAGACAAAGACAAAGTTAAGAATCTAAGCTAAGACAAAGTTAAGACAAAGCCAAAGTTAAAATCTAAAGACAAAGTTAAGACATTAAGAATCTAAGCTAAGACAAAGTTAAGACAAAGCAAAGTTAAGAATCTAATCTAAGACAAAGCAAAGACAAAGTTAAGAATCTAAGCTAAGACAAAGTTAAGACAAATTAAGAATCTAATCTAAGACAAAGTTAAGACAAAGCCAAAGTTAAAGAAAAGTTAAGACAAAGCCAAAGTTAAGAATCTAAGCTAAGACAAAGTTAAGACAAAGACAAAGTTAAGAATCTAAGCTAAGACAAAGTTAAGACAAAGACAAAATTAAGAATCTAAGCTAAGACAAAGTTAAGACAAAGACAAAGCTAAATCTAAGTTAAGCTAAGACACAGCTCTAGTGAAAATAATCAGGAAGATCTATTCAAAACTAACTAACTAACCAACGCGACCAAATGCATAACCTCTTTGGCGGAGGAAATAATGATGTTAATGATGATAATAATAATAATAATGATACTAATAGTTATAATAATGATAATAATAATCATAATGATAATAATAATCATAATGATAATAACAATTATAATAATGATAATAATAATTATAATAATGGTGATAATAAAGGGTAATAGGAAAAAATAATTGTAATATGAATGATAATGATGACAACAAAATAATGATAGCAATAACAAAATAATGATAATAAAATAATGATAATAATAATGAGGATAATAGCAATAACAATAATGATAATAATAATAATTATATAATAATAATAGTAATGGTAATGATAATAACAATGATAATAATAATAACAATGATAATGATAATAATGATAATAATGATAAAAATAATAATAACACACACATAAATGCATACATACACACATACACACACACACAGACACACTCACACACACACATATATAAATGCATATATATATATATATATATATATATATATATATATATATATATATATATATATATATATATATATATATATATATATATATATATATATATATATGTATGTATGTATGTATGTATACTTATGTATGTATAATCATACATGCGTATGTGTGTATCTACCTATACCTATCATTGTATCTGTCAATCTATTTATCTTTCTGTCTATGTATCTCATTATCTATCTATACACCTATGTCTATATATTCATATGTGTGAGTATGTGTATCTGTTTGTTTGTGTATCTGTATGTGTGTATGTGTACTGTATTTAATGTTAGCATAATCTATAAAACTGATATTAAAAATTCCAGTGAAAAGGCCGACACAGATGAAACAACGCCGCCGACCTTCAGATGTCTCGTGGTATAAAAGCCAAACGTAAAATTTTCCTTTAATTGTTCGAAAGAGGTAAAGCGAAATTTATATTATCACAATAGCTCCTGGTGATGACGTCACACCTCACGGATGGCTGGTCGGGTTATTGAAATTTTTTTTTATCCCTTTTTCTATCTTTTTTCTTCATTTTTTAAAAGATATAGAGTTTAGTTTCGCGTGTTGTGCAGGACTCAGGATGATATAAATGGTGCTTTAATTTATGAAAAGTGATGGAATCTCATGACGGAATGCTGGAGTTTCTCTACAATAGGAGTAGATACAAAAGCGATAATATTATAATTAATAGTGACATTAATTTCTGCAATAATAGCGGCTGCAGTGAAAG
>NW_020870105.1:160161-162661 GCF_003789085.1 Penaeus vannamei | reverse complement strand
ATAATAATGAATATACTAAACAATGAACAATAATAATGATAATAATAATAATATAATGATGATGATATATTTATAATGATAATGATGATAAATCATAATCATCATAATGAATTATAATAATAATAATAATAATAATGATAATAATGATAATAATATAATAATAATAATTATAATAATAATAATAATAATAATAATAATAATAATAATAATAATAATAATATAATAATAATAATAATAATAATAATAATAATAATAATAATAAAATAATAATAATAATAATAATAATAAAGATGATGATGATAACAATGATAGTAATAATTATAATTATTATAATAATAATAATAATAATAATAATAGTGATAATACAAATAATAATGATAGTATAATAATAATAATAATATATAATAACAATGATAACAACAATAATAATAATGATGATGATGATAATGATAATAATAATAAACAGTGATGAAATTTATAATGATAATGATGATAAATCATAATCATCATAACAATAAATCTAATAATATAATAACAATGATAATAATAATAATAAAATGATGATGATAATAATAATAGTAATGATTAATAATAATAATAATAACAATAATAATAAACAATAATAATAACATCAGTGATAATGATGTTGATAAGAAAATATAATGAGGGTAATATCAAAATGTAATGTCAAAATCAACAGACTAGCGGGGTTATCAATAACATCACAAATTGACGAAAAGGAACGCAAACCGCACTCTAAGCTGCGTGCAATCTCATCGGTCGAGTCGGTAACGCGAGCGACCGAGAGACAATCATCGAAGTTGGAAATAATTAAAGGTTTGTTCTCCCTTGTGTTGTTCATTAGCGTGCAACATGTGGTGACGTCATGGGAAGTAACTGTTCTGGTTATTAGATGCATTAGAGTGTTTTTTTTTTGTGATTGTTATTGTTTGTTTGGTGAGGTTAGCCATGTATGACACACAAACACACATGCATACGTATACACACACATACATATAAATAAATAAATAAATAAACATATATATATATATATATATATATATATATATATATATTATATATATATATGTGTGTGTGTGTGTGTGTGTGTGTGTGTGTGTGTGTGTTGTGTGTGTGTGTGTGTGTGTGTGTGTGTGTGTGTGTGTGTGTGTGTGTGTGTGTGTGTGCATGAATGAATTGATGAAATGAATGTGTATGTGTGCGTCACCTGGTTTTCTACATGAAGATATAGTTGCTCACTTACAGAACCAACTACCGCCCAAAAACGATACCAAGATGGAAAGGCCTACACCACGATCTGTTTTTTTTTCTTCTTCCAGACGTAGTTCTTTTCCTTGTCAGTGCTTGCCAACCGGCAGCGCAAAAATAAACCATTGCAATTAGCGAAGTAGAAGTATTCATATGCAAATGAATATATATATATATATATATATAATATATATATATATATATTATATATATATTATATATATATATATATATATATATATATATATATATATATAATATATGCATTCACAAGTATATATGTATGCATATATACATATTATATACATATAATATATATATATATATATATATAATATAATATATATATATTATATATATATATATACATTGTATGTATGCATGTATATATATGTACATATATGAATATATGCATATAAATATATATATATATATATGTATATAATTATAATATATATATATATATATATATATATAATATATATATATATTAATATATGTAGGTATTCATATCTATGTATGCATCTATATGTATAGTGATCAATTCATATATCTACACATGCATGCATGTATATGTTTGCATGAGAGGGTTAGACAGATAGACTTGCTGACCGACAAACAGAGAGAGACAAAGGCACGGAAACACAATTAGTACCACAGCGAGGTATCTTATCAAAAAAAAAAAAAAAAAAAAGGCTAATTAGCTCCGATACCTCCCTGCGCTCCCAGCCTCGGTAATGACTCTTTCCCGAAGCCTCGAGTGATTACAGACGCCAAACTCCCCTGTCACTCACAGACACATTTAATCATCTATCGTCTTGTCTCATAATGAGTCGTACTCTAAGTAATTAGCAGTGGTACATGGGGAGTGCAGGGGGAGGGGCATAATGACGTAATCATGCCATAACAATAATTAGGGGAGGGAACTGGTAATAAAGATATATTTCAGATATGATTAAATAGTTCATAATTTCGCTCTGATTTAAGCTCAGTGCTATATGCGCGGAGGTGAAATGCGTTGTCTTAGTTGCGTTCTTTTATGATTACGCTAAATGATACACAAAGCCCTTCAATGTTAATATTCTGTCTTTTGTGCAAGGATTCTGAGACTCCGAAAGAAATAAACGAAAACTGTGATGGGAGAAAGAAAAGAGTATCTTCGATCCTCTTCGTACTTCAAAAAAGGGATCCGATCCTTCTGTTCCTATACTTTTTCCCGCTCTTTTGGAAG
>NW_020870105.1:153041-154558 GCF_003789085.1 Penaeus vannamei | reverse complement strand
CATAGTTTTCGACCATGTGGTAATCCAGAGAGCTTCGAACTTCCGCGACGAAGCTTCTTTCCCAAGCTCCCTTTTCTCGGCGAACTTCTTGGGAAATTCATCGAACGCTAAAATCTTCTTTAGTCTCCGTCCCAACAAAAACGCTTTGTCTTTGATCTTTGCTCTGGTTAGGCTTTTCGCTTCCAATGTCTCCTGAAGGCTGCTGACTCCCAGACTAGAAGCTTTGACCAATTGTCCTATCAATAAAGTCCTATTTCATAAAGGAAATGGAGAGTGAGAATAAGATAGATATGGCATTAGCACATTCAGCGGCTGGTCCACTAGCTTCTCACTTGACGCTGTCATTTCCTGTCTGTAGGATTCTTGATCTCCCGAAGGTAAGGAAAGCAGGGAAGCTTGGTTGAGGAGACCTGAAGATCTCGTAGCAGTAGTTATTATGATTAGGGACTTTTCTCTCTCACACACGTATGCGTTTGTGACACACACACACACACACACACACACTATGCACACACACACACACACACACACGACACACACACACACACACGCACACACACACACACACACACACACACACACACACACACACACACACACACACACAACACACACACAAACACACACACACACACATGAAAGGGGTTCCATTTTATTCAATTGTAGCGATGGCGATGTTGATGATAATGATAACTGCAGTTTTTAGCAGTAGTTATGATTCTAAATTGATAAAAATGATACACCTTTACATGATAATAACACTAATAATGTGTCAGTGATAAAAAGAAGCTAAGCGATTTCAATGTTGAGGTTGACTTATCATTAAAGATACTTACGAAAAAGATGTGAATTATCTTGTCTACACGTTTTTGTTGATTTTATGATTTTTTCCTTGTTTAACTGTCTAAATTAGAACATAATGAAGAAGAAAAAATCTCACACGTATATTCGCAACATACACACTTACCTGAACACACAGGATTCTCTTACACCCCTTCTCTCTCTCTCTCTCTCTGTGTCTCTCTCTCTTCTCTCACTCACTGTATCTTTCTCTCTCCCTTCCCCCCCTCTCTCTTTCTTTGTCTCTCTCTGCTTCTATCTCTCTCTTTCTCTCTTTCTATCAATCTGTTTGTCTGTCTCTCTCTTTCCCTTTATCCCTCTCTCTCTCTCTATCTTTCCCTTTCACCCCCTCCTCTCTTTGTCTCTTTCTGCCTCTGCCTGTTTGCCTCTTTCTCTTTCTCTGTCTGTCTCTCTCTTTCTCTTTCTCTCTTTCCCCTTATCCCTCTCTATCCCTTTCTCCCCACTCTCTTATTCGTTGTCTCTCTCTTCTCCCTCTGTCTCTGTCTGTCTGTCATGTCTGTCTGTCTCTCATCTCTCTCTTCCTTCTCTCTGCTCATTCTCTCTCTCGTCTCTCTCTCTCTCTCTCTCTCCCTCTCTCTCTCTCCCATCTCATCTCTCTCTCTCTCTCTCTCTCTCAATTATATTCTCTCTCATATATATGCTCTCTCTCTTTTATT
>NW_020870105.1:125541-128041 GCF_003789085.1 Penaeus vannamei | reverse complement strand
TCTTTTTATGAATTCTTTCTCTTCCTCGTTCTGCTTTTGTGTATAAAAGAAAAGAAAAGTTCAGTTTGTTACATTTATACATATTATTACTGTTATTATTGTTGTATGACTATCATTATCATTATTTTTACTATTATTGTTATTACTATATATCACATTATCATTATCTTATTATCTATTATATCATATGCATATTATCATTATCATTATACCATTATTGATTATCATACTATCATTATCATTCATTATTCCACTTATCTACTATTATTATTATCATCATTAACACTAATATCAATGTCATCATTACTATTATTATTATCATTATCATTATTATTATTATTATTATTATTATTATTATTATTATTATTATTACTATTATTATCACAACTATAAATATTCTTATCTTGATTATCATTGTTAATAGCATTATCAGTACTTTTAGCAATGTTATCATTATCCTCATTATAGTTATCATTATCTTATATATCGTTATCATTATCATTATAATTGTTATCGTTATCATTATCATTTATATCCTTATTTTCATAAACATTATTATAATTTCTGTTATTTTTCATTATTCTTACTAGTATTGTTACCATTATCCCTGTTATTATCATTGTTATTATTAATATAATCCTCGCTATCATTATCATTATCGTTATTATCATTTTCATTATTATTATCATTATCATTATCATTATCACTATTATTATCATTATCATTGTTATTGTTGTGGTTTTTTTATATCATTATTGTTATTATCATTATCATTGTCATTATCATTATTGCTATCGTTATTGTTATCCTTATCATTATCATTGTTATCATCATTAATGCTATTATTTTCATTATTGTTATTATTTATTGCTATCTTATACTATTATTATAATCATTATTATCATTGTCAGGTTAGGTTAGGTTAAGCAGACTTACCCTATTATGATCATAATGATTATTATCATTTCCGTCATTATTATTATCATCCTTATTGTCATTATTATCATTGCATTAGGTTAAGTAAACTTACCATATTATGATCATATGATTAATCATCATGATTATCATCTTCTATAATCATCGACATTATTAATATCATTATCATTGTTATGCAGATCATTATCATTATGGATATGATTGTCATCACTATTTTTTCTATCACTATCACTATTACTGCTACTGCTGTTATTATAAGTATTACCATTACTGCAATTACTACAATAATATTTATCATCATGATCATTATTCTTATTATCTTTACAATCATTATTATCATTTTCATAATCATTATCATTATCATCGTTAATATACTCATAGTTCTCATTTCTATCGGATCTTTCAACCATCATAACCATATTCATTATCATTAAGAATAGGTACACTTACCCTGAGTACTTCTCTAAAACATCTACACTGCATCTACACTGCATTTCGACTTCTCCATCTCCCCTTCTCATTATTCCACTTGCCTCTCCTCCTTTTCACTTGCTCTTTGCCTCACCTTTGCCCCTTTCCGTCTCGCTTCCTCCCTAATCATCCACGTGTATGTGGTTCAGTGATTGGCATCCTGAAGGAGACAATTAGCGCAGGATACGGGGGGAGGGGGAGGGGGGATCTTCGAGTCTGAGAGGTGCTAGATGCAGACTCCCTCGCGTTAACAGGGGGGGGGGGGAGGGGGAGGATCCTTTGCTTTGTAAGGTCAACACTTATGCGCCTGGACAAAGACCCTTGGGCTTTTTCGGGGATGGTCTCTCTCTCTCTCTTCTCTCTCTCTCTCTCTCTCTCTCTCTCTCTCTCTCTCTGCTCTCTCTCTCTCTCTCTCTCTCTCTCTCTCTCTCTCTCTTCTTTGTTTCTGTCTGTCTGTCTGTCTCCCTCCTCTGTTTCACTCTCTATCTCTCTCTCTTCTCTGTATCTCCCTCTTTTCTTTTTTTTCTATATCTCTCTCTCTCTTTTCTCTGTTTCTCTGTCTGTCTGTCTGTCTCTCTCTCCCTTTTCTCTTTCTCTATCTGTCTGTCTCTCTCTCTCTTTTCTCTGTTTCACTCTCTCTCTTTCCCTTCTCTCTCTCTCTCTTCTTTGTTTTTCTCTGTCTCTTTCTCTCTTTTTTCTCTGTTTCTCTCTCTTTTCTCTGTCTCTCTCTTTCTTTCTTTTCTGCTTCTCTCTCTCTCCCTCTCCTCTCTATTTCTCTCTCTTTTCTCTGTTTCTCTCTCTCTCTCTCTCTCTTTCTCATTTCTTCGTTTCTCTCTCGATCTGTCTATGTGACTGTCTCTATCTCTTTTTGCCTGTCTGTCTGTCATTACTGTGTCTCTCTCTCTCATTCTCGCTCGTTCTTCCTCAGTTTTTATTTTGCCTTTTGTGCGTTTGTAGGTTCCTTCAGATTTCTCGCTGGATTTTTTCACGTGTTCCCGCCGCTGATATTGCGCTGAAGCATAACATTAGTCTTGCGTTCGCTTCTCATTTGTTATTCTTGGTTCCCTGCTGAACTGTCGGAAAATCACCGCTT
>NW_020870105.1:113041-118041 GCF_003789085.1 Penaeus vannamei | reverse complement strand
CATATCCGCACCGGGTATGGTCCCTCCGCTATCTTCTAACTCCTTTTATTAACTCCTTTATCGGCTCTGCTTCTTCTCTAAAGGCTTCCTTCTCCTTTTCATTTCGTCATCCTTTCTGAGAAGTATGTTCTGATATACATTTACACACGCGCGCGCGCACACACACACACACACACACACACACACACACACACACACACACACACACACACACACACACACACACACAACACACACACACACACACACACACACACACACAACACAACACATATATATATATATATATATATATATATATATATATATATATATATATATATATATATATATATATTATATATATATATATGTATGTATGCATATATATCCTATGTATATATAAAAATATGTGTGTGTATAAGATATATATATATATATATATATATATATATATATATATATATATATATATATATATATATATATATATATATATATATATATATATATATATATATATTTTTTTTTTTTTTTTTTTTTTTTTTTTTTTTTTTTTTTTTTTCACATATATGCGCGTGTGTGTATTTGCGTTTGCAGAACTAAGACACTAACCCACTTATGCCATTTGAAAGGAGATCATATAACCAGAATGTTCATGCTATTTACCCATTTACTCGCACCAAAACAAGAATTACAGACAGAACTCTCGACGATTTAGAAATTCTAACCCATTGCCAAGGTTACCGAGACGATAGAAAATGATAGAAGTTTATATAAAAATACCAAATCACTTTCTGCAAAATTCCAAATACCTTCCTTGTCTCCTTGTCTGCCTCTAACACATACACAAAGCACCTAATTCCACTCTTTTCACTCTCCGATCTTTCAACAAAACAATATTTCTCAAATGCAGTTTCGTCACAAGAAGAAATTTCCTGAACACAGATTATAAAGACGAACGTAAAACAAAGAGCTAAATGCCTCCTTGAACCGAGTCGTGGGAACTCTCAAGCATTTCATGAAACTCATTCAAAATGTCGAACGTTTTTTTCACGTTATTCTCAAACGTTTTGAAGGATTTTCCGAGGGTGCTTCAGATGTTTACAGACGACGCTGTTTATTTGATTTGACTTCTAATGAGAAAGGATTGAAAACTCTTTCTCTTTTTTCTACGATAGGTTATTAGTTCCGGATGATGATATCAGTGTTGGATTCTGAGAAGTAAGGTTTATGGCGGTCTGTTTGCCTTTCTGCGCCTATAGGGAGGTTTGTGAGAAGGCGCTTGTCGATGCGTACGTATACGTCTGTTTAAATCTTGATATTCGTTGTTGTCTCTTAATGAAACTATATTTCTCCTCTCTCCCTCTCCCCCCCCCCTCTCTCTCTCTCTCTCTCTCTCTCTCTCTCTCTCTCTCTCTCTCTCTCTCTCTCTCTCTCTCTCTCTCTCTTCTCTCTCCTCTTCTCTCTTCTCTCCTCTCTCTCTCTCTTTCTCTGCATGCGTGCGTGTATGTGTGTGTGTGTGTGTGACTTTGCACACATGTGATCTTTTGACATTTTGTGCGAAGCTTTGCTTCATTAAATGGGGTCTTGAAAGAAATTACAAGGCTAGAGAAAGAACGGAAAAGAAACAGACCGTTAAACATGAATTATATCAACTAAAACTTGGGATAAATGAGACTTGAGAACGTTTTTTTAGTTCACTAGGGCTTCAAAAACAATCTCTTCGAATGTAATAATACGAGACAAGGTTGATTAAATGAAAAATGCAATGTTCGAGATTATGACTCAACTTGCAGCCATGGTGACGAAGAGGGAGAGAGCTTATGTGACAAGAGAAACCGGCGGAAAGTAAAAGCCCATTTTACGGGTATCTTGACGGCCATTTATAAATAGGGAAGAAGAAATGGGAGAAACTTGGCGCTCGAGATTTCAGTGTCCTGGAGGCATTTTTCGAAAAAAAGTAAAAAAGTGAAAACCGCCAAAATTATTTATAGCCGCAAAATGTAGAATGAAACAGATTTATTATATATAAATAAAAGAAATGTGTTCTTTCTTAATTTAAAGAATAGGGAAACATAAACTTAACAAACCAATCTAATACTCAATATTCGATGAAAGAAATAAATCTTGGTAGTAACCTCATAAGCAATCAGTTCAGTAAATTTTAGCAACAAAAACCATAGAAAAATAGTTAAGAATATAAGAAGTATATAAGAATATAACACCATATGAAATACAAAATTTGGTCTGAAGAACAACAAGGGCTAATTTAGATACGGAGTCCTCAACCTAGGGAATCCTAGGGGTCTATCCATAGCTGTCTCGTGGCATAGGGTAACCTTAGGCAAGAGAACTGCGAATGTATAACTTCTAGTCAGGCTGACGTCCCTGCAGCACTAGGTATGCATACACTTATCACAGATACGGATACACTTTTCATATGTATGGATACATTTGTCATGCATATTAAACATCTGAAAATATTTAATTCACCACTCATTTTGTTTTAATATTAAACATGCGTCGCCATGTTTTACACCGGTAGGCTATGTAACATCATACACGTCAGCCTTGTGAATAAATTCAACGTAATCAATCGGGCCAACTGAACATCTCACATGAGGAATGTTAGGCATCAGCTAACATAGGCCTATCACTATCTGTAAATGAATATGAATAAGACAGGCCATGGTTTTAATTACCTTGATATCATATATATATATATATATATATATATATATATATATATATATATTATATTATATATATATATTACATATATATATATATATATATATATATATATATATATATTATATATATATATATATATATATATATATTATATATTATGTATGTATGTATGTATGTAGGCATACAGGCAGTATTATGTATCTCTGAAAAAGGGTATAAGAAAATAGGAAACTTGTTTTCCCGGCTGGTATTTGTTTTCTAATAATTTTCCCAATATCTGAAAATATTTAATTCACCACTCATTTTGTTTTAATATTAGTTTTGGTTGCTTTTTAATTATTATTTTAACCGCATTGCTTTGGACAAGGATCCATATTATACCAAAACTCCTTAGTGTAAATATGCACAACCGTATATTATTGTTTATTTCTCCTATTATTACCTAGGGGAGGCAATACATGGATAGGACTATGGTGGGAATCTGCTCTAAATAATGGCAAGAAGGGGTATGCTTAAACATAAGAAGTAAAAATTAAATGAACCCCATGAAGAAGAAACTAGGTACTGGGAAGATAAAATAAATATAACAAAGAAACAGATTTTGAAGTGAAAGTATGTCAGGCTTAACCTTTAAAGAACTGAAAAATATTAAGCAAAACGTCATTACACTACAAGGAGTAGAAGAGGAAAAACACAAACAAAACACACACACATAAAAAGTAAAAAAAAAAAAATAAAAAAAAAGGAAACAGGCAAAATTATGTATAGGCGCAACTTGTAGAATAAAATAATATTATATATCAATAAAGAAATGTGCTCTTTCTTAATTTTAAGAATAGGGAAATATAAACTGGCTTAACAAATAAATCAAATACTCAATATTTGATGATTGAAATAGATCTTTGTAGTAACCTAATTAGCAACCAGTTCAGTAAATATTGGCAATAAAAACCTAGAAAAATAGTTAAGAATAAAAAATAAAACCATATGAAATACAGTAAGAATTAAAAGAAATGGTCTGGAACACACACATACAAAAAAAATAGAACTATGGATTACGACTAGATAACTAGCAATGACTGTCAAGATAGGAATTGCAAGGAGTGCGTTGGGCAGGAAGAAAACAGCGTGGATAAGGGAAGAGAACAAAGTGGTACACAAATTCCTTGAAAAGAAGAAATTGTTGTGGAAGGTCATCCTTACGGCAAATGGGATGGCAGGTGGGCAAAAGGGTAAGGAATCGGGGTGCAACTACCACAAGGAAGTGTAAGGCAAGCAAAGGACTAAATGGCATGATTAAATGAGCGAAATCAGAATCGGAATTGTACACTGAGGGCGCGGTGACAATAACACACATACACACACAAAATAACGCCCATGTATTCCTGTACACATAGCAGGTATACCATAAGCGGCACCAAGTGAATAAGTGCCTGGTAAACTGCGATACAAATCCTTCACAGTCGCTGGGGATTTATATGAATACCACGTAAACACTGAGTGAATAGCTGACCCGTCTGTGGCATATGGAAGCTGGAAACTTCGGGGGGAAAGCTATCATGTTACCTGGTCCTCTTTCATTCTTTCCGGTTGAAAGAGTACCGTTCCTTTTACCTCAGAGGAATGTGTATCCAAATGGAACCTCTACTGAGTGGTATTACCTGAGTGATTGGTGTGGTCTTAGCAGTGACATGTTGGGAATAACTGCCGTGTATTCAAGAGGCTGCTGACAAGGAATATTTACTATGTCTGTTGGAGACGACGAAATAAAGATCTTGAATCATCCCAATCATTATATCAAATAAAACGTTTTGGTATGTAATGACTTGTGAGACATCAAAAAAGCAAATAATACCCACACGCCAAAGAAAATCTTAGAAAGAAGTCACCTCCTGATGGATTCTGTAAACAACACAGTTCAGAAGTTTTCTATACAGCCCTCTAACTTTGTATCGGTGAAAACACGAAAAACAGCCTTGTTGTTATACTCTCAAATAAGTTCTGAAACAGGAGCCGATGTGGGATGTAGCACAAGGAAATAGGTCATACTCGTACAAAATGACTGTCTTTCAAAAAAAAAAAAAAAAAAAAAAAAATGTTTAGGCATCCTTAGCACCTCTTTTAAGTGGGATAATGAACAGACTAAAAAAAAATAAAAATATGTATACACACCCACACAGACACACACACATACACACACCCACAAACAACAAACACACACATGAACCGATGCACGCACACACACACACACACCACACACACACACACACACACACACACACACACACACACACACTCTCTCTCTCTCTCTCTCTCTCTCTCTC
>NW_020870105.1:88041-93041 GCF_003789085.1 Penaeus vannamei | reverse complement strand
CTGCAACAAAGGATCACTGATATATTATCTTGCAATGTGGAGAGCCAGCATAATATTGTCTGGGGCATGAATAATATCCAATGCTAACAAAGGGAAGCCATACAATAAGAATGAGTTATTTCTTCACTATTTCGGTCACTGCAGAGATTGCTGGGTATTCTGCACGTTGCCAGGGTTGGTATCTTTCAACTTATATTCTGTTCTTATATTTAAGTATTCATTTCATTGTTATTCGTATTTCTTTTCTCTTTTATCCATGTAATTTCTTTTCTTTTTGGGATTTTTTCTGTATTCTAGGCATCACACACCCTTTCCCTATTACTATAGAAGACCCACACAAGACGCTCACTATCCATCTCCATCCATCCCTCTATCCATCCACCCATCCATATATCCGTCTATCGACCCATCTATCAATCAATCTATCTACACAAACATGGACAGAACAAGTAGTCCAGCAGGCACGACCCGCCACACTATCCATCTATCTATCTAGCTATCAAGGCATATACAAGACGATTAAGCACAACCTGCAAGCACATGCCATAACTCACCCAGGCAGGACACTCACTATCCATCCATCTATCTTCTGTCTATCCACCCACCTATCTTCTTGCCCATCCACCCACCCACCCACCCATCCAACCCACGCCACCCACCCATACCACCCACCCACCATCCATCCACCCACCACCCATCATCCACATCCATTCCATCCATCATCCATCCACCATCATCCATCCATCCATCCATCATCCATCCATCCATCCCACCCACACCCCCACATCATGCCATCCACCCACCCATCCATCCATCCAACCATGCATCCACCATCCCATCCATCACCCACCCACCCACCCACCCATCCACCCACCATCCCACCCAACCCATCCCACCATATCCATCCACCCACCCCACCCTCCATCCCCACCCATCCCATCCATCCACTCACATCCACCAACCAATCATCCACCCACCATCCACCTCACCACCCACCCATTCCCATCCCACCCACCCATGTTTTCCATCCATCCATCCATCCATCCATCCATCCATCCATCCATCATCCACCACCCACCCACCACCCACCCATCCACCCATCCACCCACCTCCCATCCATCAATCCATCCATCCATCCATCATCCATCCATCCATCCACCCACCCACCCACCCACCCACCCTTCCATCCATCCATCCATCCATCCATCCATCCATCCACATCCATCACTCCATCCACTCATCTATCCATTCACCCACAAATCCATCCACCAAGTCAACAGACAAAACTAAGTACGACTAGCAAGCACGACCCGTCACGACCCACGCAAGACACTCGTCCTCATTTCCCCTCACTACCTCCTTCCTTCTTCCCCCCCCTCTCTCTTCATCCTCTCTCCTCTCTCCTTCCCTCTCTCTCTCTCTCGTCTCTCTCTCTCTCTCTCCTCTCTCTCGGTCTCTCCTCTCTCTCTCTCTCTCTCTCTCTCTCTCTCTCTCTCTCTCTCTCTCTCTCTCTCTCTCTCTCTCTCTCTCTCTCTGTCTCTGTCTCTGTCTCTCTCTCTCCTCTCTCTCTCTCTCTCTCTCTTTCTCTCTCTCTCTCTCTCTCTCTCTCTCTCTCTCTCTCTCTCTCTCTCTTCTCTCTTTCTCTCATCTCTCTCTCCTTCTCTCTGCTCTCTCTCTGTCTCTCTCTCTCTCCTCTTCTCTCTCTCTCAAGGCCGCGTCTGCCCTCCCGCCGTTTGCGCCCACGGGGTAACAAACTCACAGTGGTGAAGGAATCTGTAAGTTTTTTGAAGGCTTCAGTGAGAGAGAGATTAAGAGAGAGAGATTAAGAAAGAGAGAGATCGAGAGAGAGCGAGAGAGAGAGAGAGAGAGATTGAGAAGAGGAGATTAGAAAGATGAGAGATCGAGAGAGAGCGAGAGAGAGAGAGAGAGAGAGAGAGAGAGAGAAGAGAGAGAGAGAGAGAGAGAGAGAGAGAGAGAAAGAGAGAGAAGAGGAGAGAGCAGAGAGAAGAGAGAAGAAAGAGCGAGAGAGAGAGAAGAGAGAGAGAGAGAGAGAGAGAGAGAGGAGGTAGAGGAGTAATTGGATAAATAGACTGACAAGAGAGAGAGAGAGAGAGACATAAGTAGATAGAGTAGACATGGCAGAGACAGGGCGAGAGTTCACATTGCACTTGGAGTTAGTGTCCAAATATAAATTTTCGCACAACTCATCAAGGTAGCAATATTTTCCAGTGTGCTTTTGCGGGAAGTACCTGAACGCTTATATGTCCCTCTGGAATTTAAAAAGCAAGGTTTTACTGCGTTATCGCCTCTGTCCAAACAATAAATAAAGTCGGTTTTTCTATGACATCCCGTTACTGGTATTTTTTCTTCTTGCACAAATGTTAACACGATTTTAGTTTTTATTACAGCTCTTGCTATTTTTGCAGCTTGTATTTTAGTCTTGTTACGAGGCTTTTGCTGAAATTTATTTGTTTGAATATCTATACATGAATGTAGAAGAGGTAAGGAAACAGGTTCAGAGACATAAGCACACACATACACACACACAAACACACACGCAATCCCTACACAAACACAACAGTGCAGCGACTCGCAAACAAAACACACATACAGTCACAGCGAACGACCACATAGCACACTGCAAACAACAAACAAACAATTTGGTTATTATCGCACCCACAAACAACACATAACAAACAACACGATTATTATTGTATCATGCGGACGCCAACGACATCAACGATGGTGGGGTCGCACACGCAAAGCAGAAATCCAGCACAGGCCAACAATGCACACCAAACGCAGTGCCACACACACAAACAACACACACACACAACAACACACAATAGACACATAAACAAACAAACCCACACACTTCGGAAAAAAATAGACGGAGTACAAACCCTTGCTATTGACAGTGAATACCCAGGTAACGAAGTACTGCTCGCTCCTCAGTACCGGACTTGGATTATACGCAGTAATGCTTGGTTTATACTCAGGTAAAGTCCCATTAACTGGCTCTCTCGTGATATTGGAGGAGGCGAGTCTGGCGCCTTCTTGCACTAGCGGAGAGATTGGTTTGGGGGTGAGGGGTGGGCGGATAAGGGTTTTGGGGAGGAGGGAGGAGTGTAGAGAAAGGTGGAGGGATTGAAAGCGGGGTGTTCGGTGGTGGGGAGGGAGGGAGAGTGTAGGGGAGATGGAGGGATTGGGTGGGGGTGGGGGTTGGGGGGGCCACGGATTGGGAGAGAGGAGAAGGGAGAGTGTAGGGAGGTTAGAGGTTTGGGCTTCGGGATATGCAGGGTTTAGGGTCCGAGAGCGGCGCAAGCGGAGCACAGACGCGCGCACAGTGTTTGGGGAGGGGGAGGGATTGGTTGGGGGCGCGGGTTTGGGTCGGTGGGGGGATGTCAGGCCAGAGCGTAGGGGAGGTGGAAGGAATGGGTGGGAGGGGGGGAGGAGAGCGAGAATGTAGGGGAGAGTGAAGGGCTTGTGAAGGGGTGAAGAGGATGAGGAAGGTGAAGGAGGGAATTCTCCGCGGGAGGGGTGAGGGGTGAGGGGTGAGGGGAAGAAGGGAGACGAAGGGCGGAGTTAGACAAGGGAGAGAATAAGAGTAAAAGGCCACGGAAAAGGTGAGGGAGGAGAGAGGGAGTGGGATAAGGAGGGAGGGATGGAAGGACGTAAAGGGATGCACAGAGGGCGAAGAGGATGAGGGAAGAGATTGAAGGGTCAAGAGGGAGAAGGGACGGAAGGAGCAAAGAAGGCAAGAGTTGAAAGAGTTAGAGAAAGGGGATGATAGCAAGTTGAGGGAAGGGTGAAAACGAACGCGAGAAGAAAGAGAGAAATAGATGGTAATAGTGTGTAGAGAGAATTTAGAGAGAGGGAGAGAGAGAGAGAGAGAAGAGAGAGAGAGGAGGAGAGAGGATGAAGAGAGAGAGGAGAAGATGACGAGAGAAGAGAGAGAGAAGAGGAGGAGAGAGAAGAAGGAGTAGAGAGAGAGAAGAGAGAAGAGAGAGGGGGGGGGGGGGCAGTTGAAAAGGGTGGTGTGGTATTTAATATATTGCACGCATTCTCCTTCTCCTTCAGACGAGGTTCTACTTTGGATAGTGCGGTAGATGTGAGGAAATGTTAGTATATGTTTATAGAGTAGAAGTTAATAGATGTTAATAGATGTGAGTAGATTCGAGTAGATGTTAGTAGATAAGAAGATGTGAGTAAATGTTAGTAGACGTGAGCAGATATGAGTAATTGTAGTGAGCATGATTGTGAGTAAAATAGATGAGCAAACCTAAGTAAATGTTAGTAGGTTGGTAGATAGTGAGTAAGTAGACGTGAGTAGACGTGAGTAGATGTATATAGATTTGAGTAAATATGAGCAGACCTAAGTAAATGTTAGTAGGTGTGAGTCGATGTGAGTAGACGTGAGTAGATGTAGATATAGATTTGAGTAAGTATGTATAGATGTAAGTAAATATGAATATGGATGGTGGAAACAGAGGTAGAAAGTATTTCCGTTGCCCTACTTTTGAAGAAAAAAAAAAGTGATATCCAGCCATTACGGATGAAAAGATGTGCATACGCTACAACGCAAAGGATGTAAATATTCTCCTGTATCTACAACACATTTTTTTTTCTTCTCTCCTAGAGGCGCCGATACAGAGAAATCATTTGCATTCGTATATAACTGATACGTATATGTTAACAAGATTTCGATTCTAAATTATTCATAGAAGGAGAGAGAGAGAGAGAGAGAGAGAAAGAGAGAGAGAAGAGAAAATCAGAACATATTTGAGACCTTCTTCGTTCTAGATCTTTCGTGCGATCTTATGTATTGCTCCTTTCCCTATTACCCAATGATGTTTGGTTGTCGGCTGGGTAACTTGGGTGGTATATTGAGATATTCTGATAAGAACCCTTGATTTTTTCAGAACACATCGGATATGTTCTTGTTTTTTGTTGGTTATAAAATTTCTGTTATTTTTTGGTTCTCAGTCTGTTATGTTTCT
>NW_020870105.1:77036-87846 GCF_003789085.1 Penaeus vannamei | reverse complement strand
GGGAGAGAGGGAGTCTAGAGAGGGAGAGGGGGTATGGAGGGAGAGGGAGATAGGAGGGAGGGAGAGGGAGACGGAGAGGGGGAGAGGAAGGGAGAGGGAGAGGGGGTATGGGAGGAGAGGGAGATGGAGGAGGGGGAGAAGGAGGGGGAGAGGGAGAGGGGGTCTAGGGAGGGAGAGGGAGGGAGAAAGAGAGGGAGAGGGGAGAGGGGTATGGAGAGGGAGAGGGAGATGGGGATAGGTGGGGAGAAGGGAGGAGGGTATGGGGAGGAGGAGAGGGAGAGGGAGAGGATGAGGATGAGGATGAGGGGAGGGGGTATGGGAAGGAGAGGGGTATGAGGAGGGAGGGGAGAGGGAGATAGGAGGGAGGGAGGAGAGGGAGAGGAGGAGGGAGGGAGAGGGAGAGGAAGAGAGGGAGAGATAGAGATAGAACACCTGGTCTGATATGTGAAGAGAGAGAGAGAGAGAGAGAGAGAGAGAGAGAGAGAGAGGAGAGAGAGAGAGAGAGAAGGAGAGAGAGGAGAGAGAAGAGAGAGAGAGAGAGAGAGAGGAAGGAAGGAAGGAAAAGAGATGAAGTGATAAATAGACAGAGAGAGATACACAGAGACAGATAGATAGAGAGAAAGACATTGATAAAGAGAGAAAAAAGAAATAAGAAAAAGAGCCAAAAAAGAGAGATAATAAGTGCATATCAAAATCCACCATAACACGCAACCCAACTTCAAATTATATCAGACAAAAAAAAAAAAAAAAAAAAAAAAAAAAAAAAATGGCGGCAGGATACGAGGATGAATACCCGTTTTCTATACCCTGGGAAGAAAACGGGCACCGGAATGAACTAGTTTGGAAAAAAAGGAAAATTAAAAACAAGTAACGATGCAAATCAGAAAAAAAGTAAGACATGTAAACGGAATCAAGATAACTGAGTAAGAGATAAGAAGCAAGAGAGAAAATAGATAAAAAACATAAAACAATAATAGTCAAGAAAGGTTAAGAAAGGGAAAAAACGAAGAAGAAAAAAATATCAACAGACTATGATGGAAAAAAAAATGCTTTATTACACCATTATGCTCTTGAAGGTCAGGGAATGTGTCAAACAAACTCAAACTGGAATGTATATCTAGTTTTAACCAGTTTTGATCTCTCTTGAAACCTGAAGCAACTTGGCCAAGGTGTGGGGATAGCATTTTTACGCTTTCATCTTTCAACATCAACAAAACGACATTTATACTTCGTGATCGCTAATTTTTTACAGCAAGAGTGTAAGAATCGAAGAATTTCCGATATTGTTTAGATGTTTATATAAAAGGATCTAAAACAAGTGGTATAAAATTAAGGAAAACAAAAGTGGAATGAATTGAAATTACGAAGATGATAGCCCCACTTCGGAGCGTCAAGATTCAAGATGGAGCACAATTTATCTCCCTCGGTTAATCCGCTTTTCTAAGAACATAATTATCTCTTGGTTTATCTTTAGCGGACGTTGGGACGAAAAGGAGAGAGAAAGATAGAGAGAGGAGAGGAAAATATATGACTGGTGTTGTTAAATTGTTGGTTTCGACATATTTAAATTTGGTGGCGGTTTTAAGGTCTAGAGTGTGATTATCTGCTTAAAAAAGAATTCAAAAAATATATATATGACAGAGAGAGAGAGAGAGAGAGAGAGAGAGAGAGAGAGAGAGAGAGAGAGGAGAGAGAGAGAGAGAGAGAGAGAGAGAGAGAGAGAGAGAGAGAGAGAGAGAGAGAGAGAGAGAGAGAGAGAGAGAAAGAAGAGAAAGAAAGAAAGAAAGAAAAGAGAAGAGACAGACAGACAACAGGACAGACAGAGAGAGACAGAGAAAGAAAGAAGAGAGACAGACAGACAGACAGAGAGAGAGAGAGACAGAGAAAGAAAGAAGAGACAGACAAACAGACAGACAGAGAGAGACAGAGAAAGAAAGAAGAGACAGACAGACAGACAGAGAGAGAAAGAAGAGAGACAGACAGACAGACAGACAGAGAGGCAGAGAGGCAAAACGAGAGGGACAGAAATGGGCGGGGGCAGATAATTGGTTTTGCGGCGAAGGGCGGGCGGGCCATGAAACCAGTTCGAGTCAGAAACACGTGGTTTTCGGTCTCACTGGAATTCGTTATTTTTGAAAATTAATTTCTTGTTCGTGTTTATTTATTTATTTATTCTAATATGATTCAAAAGTTGATAGAGTTTATTTTTTTGTATCGATATTTGCTATATTACCTTTCAATTATGTTTTTTAAAATAACTTTTTTATTCTTAATTCTTTATTGTATCAGTTTAGGGAAATAAGTAAATAAATCGATAAAAGTATATCTAATAAACAATTTGAAAAAAATAAATTAGATAAATAAATTAGATAAAAATATGTTAAATAATAATTGATAAAAAATATATAAAATTTATGAATTGATGTAAAATACATATGGAATAAATAAATTGTAGAAAAAATATATATGACAAATAGATTGATAAAAGATATAATAAAAAAGTCGATAAAGAATTTATGTAGAGTAAATAAATTTATAAAAATACTGACTAAATAAATTGATGAAATATATATGTATTTATGAAAAAAAAATTATTTCATAGTCTAATCATGATTATACTTAAAAACATATATATATATATATATATATATATATATAATATATATATATATATATATATATATATATATATATATATATATAATAAGAATGAGAAGAAGGAGGAGAAAAAAAGAATAAGGATAAGAAGAAAAAGAAAATAAGGAAAAGAAGAAAAGAAAAAGAAGATAAGAATGAAAAGAGAAGAAAGAGAAGAGGGAGAAGAAGGAGAACGGGAAGAAGTAGGAAAAGAGAGAGAGAAAAAAATAGTTTCCTTTCATCCGAAACTGAAATTCCATATTAGGAATTTCCTCTTTAATAATCTTAATCTTTTAATATTCAAATCTTTATTACGAATTTTCTAATGAGGAAAATACGTGTAAATAATGAAATGCAATTAATATACTAAGGGCGAAACAATAGAGGTAGATGAATTGATAGATAGATAGGAGATAAATAGATAAAAGAGAAAAGAGAAAAAGAGAGAGGGAGATAGATAGATAGATAGATAGATAGATAGATAGATAGATAGATAGATAGATAGATAGATAGAGAGAGAGAGAGGGGTGGAGAAAAAGATTTATAAATAGATAAATACAAAGGTAATAAGATAGACAGACAGACAGACAGATAGATAGATAAAAAGACAGACAGACAAATAGTTAAATAGATAAAAAGACAGATAGTTAGATAGATAAATATACAGACAGACAGATAGTTAAATAGATAAAAAGACAGATAGTTAGATAGATAAATATACAGACAGACAGATAGTTAAATAGATAAAAAGACAGATAGTTAGATAGATACAGACAGACAGATAGTCAGACAGACAGATAGTCAGACAGACACCAGACAGACAGATAGTTACAGATAGAGATAGATATATACAGATAGTTAATAGATAAAAGACAAATAGTTAGATAGATAAATATACAGACAGACAGATAGTTGAATAGATAAAAAGACAGATAGATAGATAAATATACAGACAGACAGATAGTTGAATAGATAAAAAGACAGATAGTTAGATAGATAAATATACAGACAGATAGTTGAATAGATAAAAGACAGATAGAAAATAAAAAGACAGATAGACAAAGAGATAGACAAAGACATAGACAAAGATAGTGAAGCTATTTTCAGACAAAAAAAAAAAAAAAAATGTAAACTGCATTCCACAAAACAGTTATGTCTCACGATAAATTAACACAATCTAACCCCATTATATATATATAAAAAAAATCATCATTATCTACTCAGACATGTAATTACAAAACTGTAAAACTATAGCGACGCTATGCAGTCTTTGCGCATGAAAACAAACGCACACGCAATCACGCACACACACAGACATGTACACACACACACACACACACACACACACACACACACACATTTTTTGTACCTCATATGACCTTGGAGAGATCTGTGTGGTTTCTCTGTTGCCCTTGTGTGTGTGTGTGTGTGTGTGTGTTGTGTGTGTGCGTGTGTGTGTGTGTGTGTGTGTGTGCGTGTGTGTGTGTGCGTGTGTGTGTGTGTGTGTGTGTGTGTGTGTGTGTGTGTGTGTGTGTGTGTGTGTGTGTGTGCGTGTGTGTGTGTGTGTGTGTGTGTGTGTGTGTGTGTGTGTGTGTGTGTGTGTGTGCGTGCGTGTGTGTGTGTGTGCGTGTGTGTGTGTGTGTGTGTGTGTGTGTGTGTGTGTGTGTGTGTGTGTGTGTGTGTGTGTGTGTGTGTGCGTGAGTGTGTGTGTGTGTGTGTGTGTGTGGTGTGTGTGTGTGCGTGTGTGTGTGAGGGCGTGATGCATTTACCCCAAGGCAATCGGGTTTCATACGCTTTTTGGGCGAGTGATATAATCATTGGGCTGTTATCACGTTTATCGATGTTTTGATTCTGTCTGTCTATCTATCAACTTATCTCTCTCTCTCTCTCTCTCTCTCTCTCTCTCTCTCTCTCTCTCTCTCTTCTCTCTCTCTCTCTCTCTCTCTATATATATATATATATATATATATATATATATCCCTATCAATCTCTCTCTCTCTCTCTCTCGCTCTTTCTCTCTCTCTATGTCTTTCTCTAACTCTCTCTCTCTCTCTCTCTCTCTCTCTCTCTCTCTCTCTCTCTCTCTCTCTCTCTCTCTCTCTCTCTCTCTCTCTCTCTTCTCTATATATATATATATATATATATAAATATATATATTATATATATATATATGTTGTTTTTCATTCCGCGAAGAATGAATGAAGAAAAAAATAATTCCCCTTGAGATTGCTCTTTATATTCAGAAAAAAAAACTATTTCAAACCCTTTGGAATTTTCCCATATTCACCACGTTCTTGAAGACGTCATCTCAATATTCATCAAAGTCCTATTTCGTCCCATCTCATCCCTTTTCATAAAGCGATTCGAATCTGTACCGAGACTCAGCGACCGTCATTTGTTCTATAAGTGACGTCTTGTATAAGCTCAAGAGGTTCAATAAGGTCTGAGAGTTAGAGGATTCGAATACCTTATTGTATCGCATTTCAACTTTTATTTTGTTTTTTTTATATTATTATATTGATGATAATAATAAATTATATTGATAATAATAAGTATGATGATTATATTGATGATAATAGTGGCAACAACAACAATAATAACGCTAATGGTACTGATGCTAGTATTGATGATGATGATGATGATGATGATGTTAATAATAATAATAATAATAATAATAATAATAATAATAAAAAAAAATAATATAATAATAATAATAATAATAATAATAATAATAATAATAATAATAATAATAATAATAATAATAATATATATAATAATATAATAATATAATAATAATAATAATAATAATAATAATAATAATAATAATAATAATAATAATAATAATAATAACATAATAATGATAACAATGATAATGATAAAAATATAAAACAATAATGATAATGATAATGAATAATAAAGACAATGATAACGATAATTGCAATAATGATGATACTAATATGATACCATATTAGTAATAAGAGTAACAATGATAACAATGGTAATAAGGAAATGATAACAATAATGATAATAATGATGAAAAAATAATGGATAATGATAATGATAATAGGTATAATAATGATAATAATAATGATAAAAAAAACATGATAAGGATGATGATGATAATAATGATAGTAATAATAATATCAATAAAAAATGATAATAATAACAACAACAATAATGATAAAAATAATAATGAGAATAACAATAATAATAACAATAATCCAAATATAAACAATGATGATAATACCGATACTGTAGTATCATTGATAATAATGATGATAATAGAAATGAAATGATATAATAATGATTAATGATAATGCAATGATGATATGATAATGACATAACAAATAATAATATCACCAATAACATATTATATAAAAAATCATATCTACTTATGAACCGTTCGACAAAATCTGCTTCATGAATACTTTCTTCCTCATAATGATGATTGTGGTCAGAATACTGCTATTACTACAACTCATATAACGGCAACAGCAGGAACTACTACTGCTACTCCTACTCCTAGAACTACTACTATTCCTCCCCCTGCTACTACTCCTAATACTACCACTACTCATATTACTACTACTCCTACTCCTGCTACTAGTCCTAGTCCTCCTCCTACTCCTGCTACAAGTCCTAGTCTTACTCCTGCTACTAGTCCTAGTCCTAGTCCTGCTACTAGTCCTAGTCCTACTCCTACTCCTCCTACTAGTCCTAGTCCTAGTCCTACTCCTCCTACTAGTCCTACTCCTGCTACTAGCCCTACTACTCCAATTCCTGCTACTCCTACTCCTCCTCCTCCTACCACCAATACTTTCACTACTCCTACTACTACTACTATAACCACTGTAACAACAATAACAACAACTATTACTGCTACTACTGCTACCAGTAATCATGATGATAATAATGGTAACAATAAGAAAGATAATAATGATAAATAATCATGAATAAGATGATACAGATAATGGTAATTACAACAGCAACAGGAGCTATGATCATGATAATAAGGATGATAGTAATTGTAGTAGCGATAGTAACATCAGAAGTAGTAGTGGTAATGGTAACGATAATCACGTTAGCTATGATAAGAATGGTAATTATGATAATGGTGATGGTAATAGAAGTAGTGATGATGATAGTGATGATTATGCAATTATTGGTAATTGTAATAATTATTACAATACTATTACAACTGGCAAGACTAAGGATACAAATGATGTTACTACTACTACTACTACCTCCACCACCACCACTACTACTACTATTACTATTACTACTACCACTACTACTACTACTACTACTTCTACTGCTACTACTGCTACTACCTCCACCACCACCACTACTACTACTATTACTGTTACTACTACTACTACTACTACTACTGCTACTGCTACTACTACTACCTCCACCACCACTACTACTACTACTATTACTGTTACTATTAATACTACAACTACTACTACTGCTACTGCTACTACTACTACCTCCACCACTACTACTGCTACTACTCCTACTCCTCCTACTACTATTACTCCTCCTCCTCCTCCTACTACAACTCTAACTACTACTTCTCTTACTACTCCTAATCCTTCTCCTACTCCCACTCCTAGTCCTCCTCCTCCTACTACTACTACTCCTACTACTATTGTTGCTACCACTACCTCTACGGCTACGACTACTAGTGATACAAAAAACATGAACACCGATAACTGACGATAAGGATAATGATAACAATACTAATGATAACAAAAACCGAACAAGAACAGCAACAACAAAATAAAAACAAAAACAAGAAAAACAAGAAAAAAACAAAACAAGAAAAACAAAAAACAAAAAACAACAAAAACGACAACAACAAAACAAGAACAAGAACAACAAAAACAACAACAAAACAAGAACAAGCCAAAGTAAAAGTAAAAAGTACAGACTCCAAATTCCTGTGGTTATTGCAAGTTGCAAAAGCAGACAGCAATAGACGTAATGCTACAGCGCTTGCAATATTTCACGCTTGTTGCAAAACCACAAATGAGGACCGTAGTTATATATAAATACAAAAAATAGTCTCCTAATGATATTGATTAATGCCATTGCTATCACAGGAATAGATACTTAAAGAAAATAATTTTGCAATAATTTTGCAATAATGGAATTTTGCAATAATGCATTTTTTCATCTTGTCATTCCGATAGAAATGTAACAAACAAACTTTTATGATATAAACCTGGTGGGGATAGGGTGTGTACTGTGTAATATGTAATGTAACTCTGACAAAAGTGAAAGAGGTAATAATGCGTCATTTAATTATAGTTAAAATATAACATCCGATTATTCATGCTTTATTTCTAATGAAAATGTAACTTTGAATTACAATACTGATAATGATGATAATGATAATGATGAGGATAATAATGATGATGGTAGTAATAATAATGATAATGATAATGATGAGGATAGTAATGATGATGGTAGTAATAATAATGATGATAATGATGAGGATAGTAATGATGATGGTAGTAATAATATGATAATGATAATGATGAGGATATAATGAATGATGTATAATAATGATGATAATGACAATGATAATGATGATACTATGACAATGATAATACCAAATTTGATGGTATCGTGATAATGATAGAATAATGATAAGAAAATAATATAAATAATGGTAATAGTAATATCAATAATAGTAATTGTATTAACAACAATAATGATCGTAACAATGATGATAATAGTAATGATAGTAATAATGATAATGATAATAACATCAATAATGATAATAATAATGATAATAATAACATTATTTTAATGATGATAATAATGTTAATAACAATAATAATAATAACAACAATAAGATAATCATGATATCATTAATCATAATGATGACATTAACGATAATAATAATTACGATAACAATATTGATAATATTACAAATGATAGCAGTAATAATGATATCATTTATAATGATAAAAGTAATAATGGATGACAATATCGTAATGATAATAATGGTAATAATTATAACATGATAATAATAATAATTATAGCAATGATAATGTATCAATGATATCACAAAATCATATAATCAACAAAGATGATCATATGTTGATAATATGGTGATAATGAATTCATAATCAGATATAATGATATGCAATGATAAGTGATATAATCCATGATACAACCCTTAACTTGTTTCAATATAACTAATTCTACTTCATCCTATAGCCATTAAACTACTAACTTCTAAACTTCTGCAACTAATCCATCCATTACAAAAATCCCGATTCTATTTGGTAATTGGCAACCTTACCTCCCGCCAGTCGTGTCTTAAAACTCTACGGAACTTTCGCGCCAAGTTTCACGCGAGTTTGAAGCATGCATTGGCTGTTATGAATATGCAAGTCAGGCTGTTCTATTCTTTGCTAATTAAAATCATATGCACAGCAGAGGGAGGGAGAGGGAGGGAGGGGGAGGGAGGGGGAGGGGGAGGGCTGAGGGGGTGAGGGTGAGGGAGAGGAAGGTGCGAAGGGAGGGAGGGGGGAGGGAGAGGGTGAGGAGGGAGGGAAGGAGACATAGATAGATAGATATATAGAGAGAGCGATAGTGAATGAGAGAGAGAGAGAGAGAGAGAGAGAGAGAGAGAGAGAGAAGAGAGAGAGAGAGAGAGAGAGAGAGAGAGAGAGAGAGAGAGGAGAGGAATTAGATAGAAAGATAACTGAAAAATAGAGAAGAGTTAGAATGATAGATAGGTAGATAAACAGATAGACAAATAGATACAGAGAGAGAGAGACAGAGATAAACAGATATGAGAGAAGAGACAAAATTAAACAGATATAAGAGAGAAAGAGGCAAAATTAAACAGCTATAGAGAGAAAGAGGCAAAGATAAATAGATATAGAGATAGACAGAGAGAACCAAAAACACACAGACCTTCCACACCAAACATGCCAGCACCCGGAGTGACTCGCCCCGCTCAGCACACAATCCTTATCAGTCAGCATTTTGGCAGCCTGACTGACGCCCCCCCACCCCCCTCACCCCCCCTTCCCCCACCCCTCCCCCCCTCCTCCCCCGCCTTCCCCGCCCCAGGCTCCCGACTCTTACTTGGGACTTCTTGAAATGCGAAGGGCGGCGAAGGAGGCCGGAGTTCCTGCAGCAGACGCCGTGGTTTTCACATCCTTAAATCTGGCGAGGGATTCCGGTGTCTCCTTTTTTCCTTGGGATGCGCCGTGAAGTAGGTCTCTATGTTGTGTAGGATTTCTTGGGAGGATGCAAGGAATTCTCGGCTGTGCACGTGTTTCCGCCTCTTTGGAAAGGGGTGGTTCTTCACGCTTCTCACCTCACTCAGTTCTTCAGATAGGATAAGAGGAGTCAGATGATATCAAACAGTGAATAGATTATGAATTAATCACGAAATGTGAAGGCGCCAGTGATCAAGGGCTGCGTCTGAGAGCGGACACAACCTCACCTCTCGACTGCTGGCGGGTGACTGCCGGAGAAGCAAGCATGTGGGGTTTTTTTAATCTCTATTTTCTTGTCAGGAGTTCGCCTCCGAGGTTTCCTGAGGTCGTATCTTTTATCTATGCTATTTATCTGTTTGGATTGTTTGTCTCGTGGATTAGGGGTTTGAGGTTTATTGCCTTATTAATTATGTGGTATTTTAAGCATTTTTTTTTTTTTATCGTATGGTGCTTTCTTCAGACACACACACACATACTCTTTCTCTCTCCCTTCCTCCCCGTCTCCTTTCCTCTCTCTCTCTCTTCTCTCTCTCTACTTTCCTCCTCTCTCTCTCCCTCTTGTCTGTCTGTCTGTCTCTCTTCTCTTCCCTCCTCTCCTGTTTATCTGTCTGTCTGTCTTCTCTCTCTCTCTCTCATTCTACTTCTTCCCTCTCCTGTCTGTTTGTCTCTCTCTCTTCTCTCTTTCTCCCTTCCTCTCTCTCTCTTCTCTCTCTCTCTCTCTCTCTCTCTCTCTCTCTCTCATTATCCTCCTCTCTCTCTCTCTGTCTGTCTGCCTCTTCTCCTCTCTCTGTCTCTCTTCCTCCCTCCTCCCCCCTCTCTCCTCCCCTCCCTCCTGTCTCCTTCCATCCTTCCACCCTCTCCTCTCTCCCTCTCCTTTCTGCAAGAAAGGCGAAATGGGTCTAAAACTAGTGAAAGGCAACGTAACA
>NW_020870105.1:67036-69536 GCF_003789085.1 Penaeus vannamei | reverse complement strand
AATAGAGAGCTTCTATGAAGATATTCATTTAGCCAGCGAGAAAGTAAAAACCCATTTCACAATAATTATGGGAGATTTTAATGCCAAAATAGGGTAAAAAGACAGAGGGCGAAACCGCAGTAGGGAACCATGGAACAGGCACTAGGAACGAGAGGGACAAATGCTAGTCGACTTTGCGGAGGCTCGATCACTCAGTATCATGAATACATTCTTCGAAAAAAGACTAGAACGGAAGTGGACATGGAAGTCGCCTTCTGACGTCAAAAACGAAATTGACTTCATCATTTCAAATAGGCGCGATATAATAAAAAATGTAGAAGTTATCAATAAAGTAAATGTAGGCAGCGACCATAGAATGGTGAGAGGCGAAATTAAAGTACACCTCAGAAGGGAAAGGAACAAACTAATGCGTAAACCACAGCCAAACTTAGCTAACTTGAAGATCAGAGCAACAGAATTTAGCCTAAACATCCAAAACAGATATTCACTCCTCCGCGACGAAGTCTCAACATCGACCAAATCAATAAACAGTTCAATGACATAATAAAGGAAGCTGCACTTGAAGTAGCGGCAAGAACGACAATCGAAGCTCCAGCAAACTCTCGGTAGAAACTAAACAGCTTATGCAAAAACGTAGAGACATGAAAGTATCATCAAACAGGGACAAGACAGAATTAGTTGAACTAACAAAGACCATAAATAAAAAGAAGAGGGAAGATGTACGGAAATTCAATACTCAAATAATAAATGAAGCACTGATTTCAGGTACCAGCATGGAAACAGCTAAAAGAAGACTAGAATAGGAGAAATCAAATGTATGCAATTAAGAAAACCAGACGGAGAAGTAACATATAACAAGAATGAAATCATCAAAGTAGTGGAAGACTTTTACAGGGATCTATACAACTCAGACGAACAGCCACAAATAGAAGCAAACGCGGTAACTAGAGACGTACCTAATATCACAAAGAAGAAATAAAAAGAGCACTTAAAGGCATGAAGAGAGGGAAAACACCAGGCGAAGACGGAATTAGCATAGACCTTATATTAGATGCAGGAGAAATCGCAACAGTGAAACTAGCCAATTTTTTAAACAAATGTCTTCTCAGTGGAAAAACTCTGAAAGCCTGGAAAAATGCAACAATTATCTTGTTACACAAAAAAGGCAATAAAAAGGATTTAAAAAATTACCGACCCATAAGCCTCCTTTCAGTTACTTACAAACTGTTCACGAAAGTCATTACAGCTCGCATCTCTGACAGCCTGGATTCTAACCAGCCTAGAGAACAGGCAGGCTTCCGCAGCGGATTCTCAACAACAGATCACATCCACACGCTCACCCAAATAAGAGAAACAAACGAATATAGGAAACCCCTGTGTATGGCATTCATCGATTATGAAAAGGCATTTGATTCTGTACAAATACCAGCAGTATTAGGTGCCATTCTACAAGGAGTAGAGGAGGTATATTGTAAAATATTGGAAGATATATACAAAGATGGGACAGCAACCATCAAGCTCCACACGGAAACCGATAAAATACCAATTAAAAAAGGCGTTCGACAGGGCGACACCATCTCACCAAAGCTGTTTACAGCCTGCCTCGAGGAAATATTCAAGAAACTAGAATGGGAAGGGAAGGGTATCAAATAGGAGACGAACACCTAAACAATTTAAGATTTGCAGACGATATTGTTCTCCTTAGTGAATCAGCAGATGAAATGCAGCAATTAATAAACGATCTGAATAAAGTCAGAAAAAGCTGGAAAAGAATGGGAGAGACCTACGTCCTGCAGTGGATTGACTCAGGCTGATGATTGATGATACACACACACACACACACACACACACACACACACACACACACACACACACACACACACACACACACACACACACACACACACACACACACACACACACACATATATATATATATATATATATGTATATATACATACATACATACATATATATATATATATATATATATATATATATATATATATATATATATATATATATATATATATATATATATATATACATATATATGTATGTGTGTGTGTGTGTGTGTGTCTAAATAAAATGAATATTAAACCCCATGCTCCATCGAGCGAATTCGCATCGCATCCACACGAAACGCCTCGCCAGCAGCATTCCTCCCGGCGGCGCCAGCCATGCACAAGTACTCCAGTGCCGCACTCGAGGCCCCCGCCCCCCGCCCCCCTTCCCCCTTCCCCTGGGGCCGTGCATGACAGGGGGTGAGTACGGAGGGAAGGGGGGAAGGTGGGGGAGGGAGGGAGGGAGGAGGGAGGAGGGAAGGAGAGAGGGAGGAGGGAGGAGGGGAGGAGAGGAGGAGGGAAGGGAAGGAGGAAGGAGGAGGGAAGGAGGTAAGAGGGAAGGGGGAAGGAGAGGGGAGAGGAAGGGAGGATGAAGAAGGAAAGGGGAGTGGGAGGGAGGAGGAGGGAGGGGATGGAAGTGGAGGGTGTGGGGCTGG
>NW_020870105.1:15000-17500 GCF_003789085.1 Penaeus vannamei | reverse complement strand
ATATATATATATTATATATATCATATATATATATATATATATATATATATATATATATATATATATATATATATATAATATATAATATATGTATATATATATATATATATATATAATATATATATATATATTTATATATATATATATATATATATACATGCATACATGTATACATATATATATATATATATAATATGTATATATATATGTAATGTACATATTATATAATATATATATATATATATATATATATATTATATATATATATATATATAACATATATACATGCAACATAATGTATATATATATGTATATAATATCATATATATATATGTATGTACATTTATAATATATATATATATATATATATATATATATATATATATATATATTATATGGTGTGTGTGTGTGTGTGTGTGTGTGTGTGTGTGTGTGTGTGTGTGTTGTGTGTGTGTGTACGCGCGCGCGTGTGTGTGTGAGTGTGTGTGTCGATATTGTTATCATCCCTATTGTTACCGTTATAAATATCGCAAAAATAGACATTAACTTCTTTTTACGATCGACATCATCCTCGTCAGCGTTATCGTCATGTCCTTTGATGCCCTAATAGGATAATGAACAGGCATAGAAAAGACATTTGAAGTGCTTAGAAAATGTTTTGTAAACCTAATCAAACCCTTTGTCATTATCCAATATCGGGTTCATATAATTCTTGAAGATTAGAATTTAGACAAGATCAACAACTTAATGTTCCTGATTTTTTTTCTCTCGTCGTCTTCGCTTTCCTTTGTTTTTTGTTTTTTACTACACTCTATTCGTCTTTTATCAACTCCCTCCCACATTTAGGTTTCCGTGTTTTATGTCTAATTATTGTCTTCTTTCATTCCCTCCCACATTTAGGTTTCCGTGTTTTATGTCTAATTATTGTCTTCTTTCATTCCCTCCCACATTTAGCTTTCCGTGTTTTATGTCTAATTATCTTCTTCTCTCATTTCCTCCCACATTTAGGTTTCCGTGTTTATGTGTCCTAAATCACGTTCGGATATGACACGCGCTGCCAGGACAAAACCACTCGAAGCTCCTCGATGTAAACTGCTTCTGACACTTGACACGGGCTGGATGACACGTGTTAAACAGGTGTCGAGTCGGGTCGTGCCTGAGAGGAAATCGTGATTCTGTGTACGTTGCTAATGGTTATTTATCCGTTTGTTTATGCTATTTTTTCACTATTTTTCTTCCTTTTATTCTGTAAAATATTTTGTGTACATGTGTGTGTATGTGTATGTATGTATGTTTGTGTATGTGTGCATATGTGCATATATGTATGGCTCTGTACGTATGTGAATGTGTATGTAGGTATGTATGACTGTGCATGTAGATACATGTGTGTATATGCATGTAAGTTTGTGTGTGTGTGTATATGTGAATATATGTATGTAAGTTTGTGTGTGTGTGTATATGTGAATATATGTATGGCTGTGCATGGCTGCGTATATATATGTATGTATGACTGTCATGTGTGTAGATGTGTATGTGTTTTTATTTCTAATTCTTTATAAGTCTGTTTTTCTTCCATCGACTGAGGAACAATATCCTCAAAGTATTCTAAACAGGAATAGCAAAGAGGAATTCCACACCTAGTTTAGAAATAACTTATTTTACACATTTCCTTCTCCGCTGTAACGAAATGACTAGACCTTAACTTGACTTACTTCTAATGCTTCTAATGAGAGGGTTGAAACGCTTAAAGATTTATGAAAGACCGTCTGACCCACTTGGCAACGTACGTGTCTTTCAGTAATATGCAATTTTATCTGTAAGGGGAAGAACAGAGGCACCAATTTTGATAGTTTTGTTCATATATATATATTATATATATATATATATATATATATATATATTGTGGTGTGTGTGTGTGTGTGTGTGTGTGTGTGTGTGTGTGTGTGTGGTGTGTGTGTGTGTGTGTTGGATGTACACAGGGTTTCATTTACGAGTTCATGAAAAGAGAAACTAAATTTTTTTTTTTTTCATATTCATCTCTTTTCCCTTTTCTTTTTAATCTTTGATAATATCTCTGTCTGTCAGTTTCTGTCTCCTCACACTCTCTCACTCCTTTCTCTGCTTCTCTCTCTCTCTCTCTCTCTCTCTCTCTCTCTCTCTCTCTCTCTCTCTCTCTCTCTCTCTCTCTCTCTCTCTCTCTCTCTCTCTCTCTCTCTCTCTCTCTCTCTCTCTCTCTCTTCTCTCTCTCTCTCTCTCTCTCTCTCTCTCTCTCTCTCTCTCTCTCTCTCTCTCTCTCTCTCTCTCTCTCTCTCTCTCTCTCCTCTCTCTCGTCTCCTCTCTCCTCTCCCTCCCTCCCTCCTCCCTCCTTCCCTCCTCTCCGCCCTCCTTCCCCCCTCCCTATTTCCTCCCTCATTCTCTCTCTCCATCTCCCTCTCTCCGTATGTAAGAGAATCCATCTTAATGAACCAGAACAAACTGATATGTTCACCAAATATATGTA
>NW_020870105.1:0-2500 GCF_003789085.1 Penaeus vannamei | reverse complement strand
GGAGGAGGAGGAAGAAAAAAGGGAGAGACAAGGGAGGACGAAGAAGAGGAGAGAGAGGAGGAAGATGAAAAGTATAGGAAGAGGAGGAAGAAGATGAGTGGAACAAGAGGAAGCGAAGGAACAGAAGGAAGAATAGATGGAGGAAGAAGAAGAGGAAGAACAGGAATAGAACAAGGAAGAATAGAGAAGGAGGAGAAGAAGGAAGAAGTTGAGGAGAGAGAAGAAGAGGAGCAAGGAGAAGAAAAAGATAGTAGCGGCCCTAAAAAAAAAAAGAAAAAAAAAGAAAAAAAAAGAGGTAACAAAAAGATAACAGAATAAATAGATAAGGATAATAAGTGAGCAACGAAAGGGATAGAATAGGAGAGGAAGTCAGCAAACAAGAGATAAACAACAGAGCCACATAAGAGCGTGTGCTCGATGCGTGAAACAGAGAGAATGACAAAGATAGAGAGAAAGACGGGGGGGGGAAGATAGAGTGAAGAATAACAAGACAGACGAACAATGGAACGAAATGAAAAGGAGGAAAGGAGGAAAGGAGGAAAGGAGAGGGACGGAAATCATTTTACAGAGGTAAATAGGTACGAGATGAAAGATAAGTAAAAATAAATAGATATTTTATATAAAACTTTAAAATAAACTTAAAAATAAGTAATATATAACAAACAATTCAGTAAGAAGGATCGTTGTCAGTTCACTCAAAACATATATCTTAGCAAATTAAATAATTCAAATGCAAAAAGAAAAGTTCAAAATTTTATAGTTCTCAGATGACAGATAGTTCAACAAAATGGAAAAAAAAATGGAAACACCAGACATTAGACAGATAATAAAATCAGCGTCTTAATGTAATAATGTAGTAATAATAATAATGAAATAATGATAATAATGTAATTATGTAATAATGTAATAATAATATAATGTAATGAGAATAATGTAATAATGATAATAATGTAATAATAATAAATAATATAATAATAATAATAATGTAATAATAATAATAAATAATGTAATAATAATCTTGGCCCCGATCATCCAGTGTCTATCATCTTTTCAGATCCAGTTATTACTTGATATGAATAGGGTGATGATATCAACAGCTGCAGGATAAGAACACTCTATGGAAGGGTTCCAATTTATTATGTGAGAGTTGATTAAATGTATCCCCTTACGCCTATCCCCACACCCCTGCTCCTCCTTTCCCCTCCCTCACGCCCCCCCTACCCCTATTCTTCATTTCTGTTGTTGTTTCTACTCCTCCTACTCTATCTCCTTGTTCTCCTCTTCTTCTTCCTGCTTCTGTTCTCCCTTCTCTTCCTTCGCTTCCTACTTGTTCCACTATTCTTCTTCTTCCTCCTCTACCTCTTCCTTTCCCGTCTTCTTCCTCCTCCTTTCCCATCTTCCTCCTCTTCCTCTTCCTTTCCCTTCTCCTTCCTCCCTTTTCTCCTCCTCCTCCTTTCCCATCTTCCTCCTCTTCCTCTTCCTTTCCCTTCTCCTTCCTCCCCCTTTTCTCCTCCTCCTCCTTTCCCACTTTCCTCCTCTTCCTCTTCCTTTCCCTTCTCCTTCCTCCCCCTTTTCTCCTCCTCCTCCTTTCCCACTTTCCTCCTCTTCCTCTTCCTTCCCTTCTCCTTCCCCCCCTTTTTTCCTCCTCCTCCTATCCACCTTCCCCTCTTCCTCTTCCTTCCCTTCTTCTTCCTCCCTTTTCTCCCCTTCCCCTTTCCCATCTTCCTCCTCTTCCTGTCTTTCCTTATAAGTGAGATCAAATTCGGTTTTATTCGACGTCATAATTATCACGTAGCCTTTCTTATTCTTCCTATTCTTTTTTTTTCTTTTGTCATTATCATTTTATAATAATAATAGAAGTAATGATAATGATAGTATTGATAGTAATGATAATAATGGTGATGATAATAATGACAATTTTAAAATAATAATGGTGATGATAGTAATGATAATTTTAAAATAATAATAATGATATCAATAATGATGATAATAATAGAAGAAATGATAATGATGATAATGATAGTAATAATAATAATGTTGATGGTAATAAGGATAATTTTAAAATAATAATAATCATAACATAAATTCTAATGATAATAATGAAAGTAATGATAATTATAACATCAATTATCATGATGAAATGAAAGTAATGATAATGATAATATAGATAATGAACTTGGCCGTTGAAATGCACTCCTTCTCGAATCTCCAATCGCACGGGACAAAGCCAAAGGGAAATTAGCACAAGGAAACTAATCTCTTTCGCGCTTCGGATTAGTCAAAAGCAGGGGATTCGAACACAAGTATCGGAGAGAGGAATCGGATCACGAAAAAAATAGAAAGAGGAAGAGCATGATGAGAGTGAGGCTGAGGGAAGAAGAGAAAAATAAAGAGAAGAAGAAGAAAGATGAAGAAGAAGAAGAAGGACAAAACGCGACAGGAGTATCTGAAAGGGATTCGGACACGCGATTTTGCAGTCGTCAGCGCGCGTAAAGGGTCG
>NW_020870104.1:197111-203051 GCF_003789085.1 Penaeus vannamei | reverse complement strand
CCACACCACAACACACACCACACACAAGAACATACACACACATCCAACACAACACATTAAAAATCGCTGTTTTGTTAGCTTTGCACGTCTATAATCCTATACAAAGCGTGCACAATGGCCTTTTCACTGGCTTTAACTCTCTATTGTTTGTTGTTGCTGCAGCAAAAGAAATCTATATTGCATCTGCAGGATATTTCCCTTTGTAAATGAAAGTTTTTCTTTCGCCTGGTGTCCATGCTTCTTTCTTTCTCTCTCTCTTTCATTTTTTTTTTTTTTTTTTAGTTATCAATATCTTGCTTATTCAAGCCATATCAATGGTGATAATTGTACAACTTCATATACCGTTCCTTCATAAAGAATGCCAAGTCAGAATACAAGAAGTATGTAGGAAAAAGAAAGCGATGGAAGATTGAAAGAAATGAGGAGACAGAAAAGGAGAGAGGGGAGAGAGGGAGAGAGAGAGAGAGAGAGAGAGAGAGAGAGAGAGAGAGAGAGAGAGAGAGAGAGAGAGAGAGAGAGAGAGAGAGAGAGAGAGAGAGAGAGAGAGAGAGAGAGAGAGAGAGAGAGAGAGAGAGAGAGAGAGAGAGAGAGAAGAGAAGAAAGAAAGAAAGAAGGAACTTGTTAGAGACAAAATATGCGACAAAGCCGACAGGCGATCAAAACAAACATAACAACGAATGTTCAACCAATATCAGAAAAAAATATCTTTTACAAATGACCCTTTCATCACCAAAGAAAGACAAAGGATATGAAATGCAGTCGAAAAGGCGAAGTTGAAAGGATCTCCGAAGATTTATCCTAAGTCGATATTACGGATTGTGGATACATGAAAAGAGAAAACTCTGGAGGGTAAACGATAAGCGGACAGGGAATATATTGGAGGCGAAATCCCATAAAACCCATCGATTCTTCTCGCAGAATAAAAGTGAAGCAAACGTAAAGAGAAGCATTTATTGCAATAAAAAGTGGAACAAGAAAATATGTTCACCGAAACTGAACAGATTAGGAAGATCAGAGCACAACGGGGAGGAAAGTATATGCATTCACCAGGCAATGAATGTAAAAGTAAGAACATTGTAGTGAGATCTGAAATAAGAATAATTCTTTCGAGCCTTCATGGATATCTCCACGCTCGGAATAAGGCTAAAATACGTGCTGAAAATTATTATGAAAATCATGCGTTTTTTTTTGAATGTAATTACACCATTCATATTATATAATAGTAATAGTGGTAGTAGTGATTACTTTAACTAGTACTCTCATAATAGTTGTTTTCATTACAGTCATATCATCATTATTAGCATCATCATAATTAAATTTCTTTTTGTATAAGCGTTTTATACCTTTTTTTTTTTTTTTTTTCTGTATCTTTATTTTCGATTTCTTAATGTAATTTCAATGAAGGATTTCATTTAGTAACTCAAGAAGATATGAGAATGTTTTTTTACGAGAGTTTCAGCATATTCTACAATTAACCCATCTTAATGTTGAAGGAATGGTTCATATATTAATTAATTCTACACGTCTTCCGTATTTCATGTGCAATAGTTAACAAACAATGTTCACAATTTGTTTGCGAACATTTTCACGTTAGTTATACTTATAATTTATGATTTTTCGTTATTATATTTATATTAGATTATATTACTAACACAAAGTATGTCAATAAATCTGAAACGTGTAAGAAAGCAGATGTGAAAATGATTAATTTTGCTTGCATTCCTTTTTTCAAAATCCTCCAGCGACCATCAGAAAGTATAGATTTATATTGTCTTATCAACGTCATATTCACACAGGTGATTTTCTTAAATGTCATCTGTTCATTTGTTCATATGAGATTTGTCAGTCTTTATTGATATAATTACATTTACATTGCCTTTACGGTTAACATTATCATGATTATCTTTGTTATCATTATCATTGATAACATTATTTTATCTATATCTTATTATTTTATTATTATTTAGTATATTAGTAGTCTTTAGTATTATTTATATTATATATAATCATTATTATTATTGTATTACTGTTAATATTTATTGATATCATATATGACAATTCATTGTCATTATTATATAGTAGTATTTACTATTACTATTAGTTTTATTTTTATCTCATTATCTCGTCGTATCATATCATTATCTATTATTTATTAAATACTACTTACTATTACAATCAATATTTTGTATTTTATCATTATTATCAATTATATTCAGATCATTTAGTTATTATTCAGCATATTATTGATATCTCTAATTATAGGATCGTCGTCATTTTATCCTCACAATTATCATCACTCTAACTTATAACATCAATATCACTACTATTTATTTTGATAATTATCTTTAATTATTAAACCATTATCATAATATTTATCAAAATTACCATCACAATGAATATACCATATTCATCATCAGACTAACCATTATCATTATATTATTATCATAAGAATCATCATACCTATCCTTCTTATGGTTATCATTATCGTTATTATAATTATCATAGTGACTATTATCATAATCTTTATCTTGATTCGCATCATCATTGTTATTATTTGTAGTATTTACATTTTTCTTACGATTATTACCATTATTTAATTATCCCGTGGAACTTTATTGGATTAATTGATTTTTAATGTAATTCAAATCGTCATAAGTCTGACTTTCATTATTATTGTCCTCTTTGATTCTGAGCGAATTAATAAAAATCTTTCAAATTTCTTAAGCATCTCTCTTGCCATAAAAGTTAATTGGATATGCATACCTCTAATCAAAACGCATTGATTAATATTTACTCACCATAGCAATAATTGGAAGTTGCAGAGTTCTGATTTTTTTTTTCACCAGATAGTTATGTTTCAGTGTTCTGAATAATTAATTGTTTCACCGGAGATATTATATTGCAGGGTTCTGAATAAAATTCATTGCTTCATAAGGTGATTATATTGCAGGGTCCAAATGATGTATCCATTTGACTGGGTATTTATCTTTCATTAAATTCCTTCCACTGTTTTCATGTATTATTTGCTGTCATTTTTTTCATGAAGAAATAAATAATAGTAAGAGGAATTTCTCTCTCTCTCTTCTACCTTTTGTCTTCCCTTTCCCTTTTCTTTTTTCCTTTCTTCCCCATTCCCTCTCCTTCGCAGTTTCCCTCTCCCTATATCCTTTATTTCCCTCTCTTTCACTTTTTATCTCCATTTCCGTTGCTTTCCCCTTCCCCATCTCCCTTTTCTCTTTTACCCTCCTTCTTCCCCCTTTATCCTTCTCCTCCTTTCCTTCATCCTTCTCCTACCTCCCCCCACCCCACCTCCGCTTGGAAAAATGTGAATGAATGATATGCATAAACAACATCAATGGAGATCATTATTATCATTTTATATTACAATCATTATTATTTTTGATTCATTATATTATTATCCTGATGTGATAACAATAGCAATAATGATGATGATATTAATAAACATAAATATATATAATAATATCAATAACAAAAATGGGCAGGCCTTGAGTTGTGCTCTGCTCGTCGAGGTCAGATGAAGGATCGTGGGATTGTGATCTCGACCGGTTGCCGGAGTTTAAGTACGGTGAAAGCACATGCCAAATATCCGGGAACGAGAGGAGCCTGTGTTAAAACGAGCGAGGCGTGACGTGTCCGTGTCATCCATCAGGTCTCGGCATTAAGTCATCGAGAAGCGGGTGATAGTGAGGAGCGAGGACAGGCAGCAGGGACCTGTGTGACCCAGCCTGGGGAAACTAAGCCAAACTGGTTGCAGGGGTCGTGCTGATACACAAACACTCAAACGGAAATGGGACATGAAGGTCAAGGAATATAAATTCAGTCGTAAAGCGGGTACGTAATTTATGGACGAAACAGAACCATGATATGTAAGGAGTTTAATTTTGATAATGTTTGATTATCGCATTATCAATAAATAATTCCATTGCTTTTGTTCTCTGGCTATATTAATGCATACAACACAATGCAGGAATTATATCTAAATAATTAGGAAAACGCTCCCTTAATGATGCTACTATCAGACCCTTTTCCTCCTAGTTTTACATATGTTCGACTGATCAAAGTTTTATGAAAATCCGCTCTCGTTTTCGGCTCCACCCTCTCTTACAAACTTTTCTCTTTTCATCACGATTCCTAAATGTCAACCCATATCTCTGCAGTGGAGTTTGTATCCACTTTGGTCTTTAACTTTCATTTCCGTCTGTTTTATAGGTTAATTCTAATGTCATTATAAACTGATATACATAAAGGAAGGTTATTGTGAGGAATAGAGAGAATTATATAATCATGAGTGGGGTTAATTTTACTAAACATGTGATTCTAACGAAATCGGGTTTTCGAGCTTCTGACTCAATCTAGAAATGAAGAGTTTATATGTTTATTTGTGTCTGCGTGCGTGCATGCGTCCAGGAGACCTCTAAACCCAAGGGATTCGCATCATTGGTAAATGCACTCAGAGTCACCACTAAGGTTTCCAAAGATAGAATAGCATCATCATCAGCAAAGTCAAGGTCAGTAACCTTGATCTTGCCCAGAGTTACTCCACAATGACTTTGAAAGGTAGCTCTGCCCATTATTCAGTCCATGCAAATGTTGAAAAGCGTTGGCTCAAGGACACAGCCTCGCCTCACTCCTGAACTAACAGGAAAGAAGTTCGATAGGCCGTCACCACACTTTACAGCAATTTCAGTACCCGTATACAGGCTTGCTATTAGTCCAATAATCCTTGTTGGAATTACTCATAATCTCAGGATTCTCCTAGTGATTCCCATGCAACGTATTGAAATGCCTTCTTGAGGTCGATGTAGGCTACAAGCAGCCCACGCCCGAACTCACGACGGCGCTCTACAATGACTCGAAGTGCAAGGATATGGTCTATTGTGGACTTACCAGGAGTGAATCCAGATTGCTCCGGCCTCTGATGCCTCAATAGGTGGTCTCTGATACGTCTTAGAAGGATGTGGGCGATAACCTTGCCTGGTAGACTGAGCAGTAAGATATCTCGGTGATTGTTGCAGTCCCATCGGTCCCCCTTCCCCTTCCAGAGAAGGATGACCACACCCATTAACAGGTCAGGGGGAACGGTACCGGACTGCCAGATGGCAGCCAGGGCAGCATGCAGTCTCCCGTGCCATAGGTTTGCATCACCAGCCTTTAACAGTTCAGTTGGGATGCCGCAGATACCTGCTGCTTTACAATCTTCAGCCTCAGCTTAGAGATCCCCCCCCCCCCCACCTTAAGTTAGGGAGGGTGGGTCCTCACTGATGGGTGAATGCGGCACCGGGATCTGGTGCAATTCCCTAATCCCCTGTCAGACGAGTCCCACTTCAAGCATTCGCTTCCAGCGTCTCCTGCGAGAGATGAAACTTCTGCTCATGGCGTTACACCAATCACTGAAGGCCTCCATCAAGGCGTTTTTCGTGCTTGAAGGTTGTCCCGCAGAAGTTACACCCTGATTGCGAAATGTGAAACAACCAAAGAAATTTGCCTCAAAAACCAAAACTCACAGGGGCACTCTCCCCCCCCCCCCCCCCATAACAACACACACAACACACCACCCACACACCCACCAATTATGTAATATCTAAATATAAATATTATTGTATGATATAATAGTTATATATATGAGTTATAATAATATAATAATAATATGGTAATATTTAAAATATCATAATTAAATATATAATATATATTATATAAATATTATTAATATTTAATATATAATATATAATAAAAATATTATCATTCCGCTTTCGGTATTTTGGCCTGAAGATGGAACTCGTGAAGAGGTGCCCCCATAAACGTCCCACACTTATTTTTTTTCAAACTCTTTTTATTTTGGGCCTAGTTTTCATTTTTTTTCATATACATACTCACACAACCACACACACCACCACACACACACCACAACACACACACCAC
>NW_020870104.1:189611-192111 GCF_003789085.1 Penaeus vannamei | reverse complement strand
AAAGAGCTCAGTATTGGTTCTAGATAATCATAGCTTTTTATGAATGGAGGGAATAGAGAAATAGTATGGCATGCAATATAAAGAATCTATTCTGATGGTTTTCACTTTTTATGTAGAACTAAAAGGTGATTTAATATGTGATTGAAAAAAAATCAGCAGCTTTGTGAATAATATAATTGGAAATGTGTTTGGAGGAATGTTAGCTAATGTCACATTTAACTCTGGAATGAAATATATTCTTTTTAAGAACTCTTGTCACCCTTCACCCCCCCCCTCCCCCTCTCCTCTCTCTTCTCTCTCTCTCTCTCTCTCTCTCTCTCTCTCTCTCTCTCTCTCTCTCTCTCTCTCTCTCTTCTCTCTCTCTCTCTCTCTCTCTCTCTCTCTCTCTCTCTCTTTCTCTCTCTCTCTCTCTTGTTTCTCTCGATTATTTTTGTCCTGTTTGTTTCTTTCTTTTGTTCGTCTAGGCGAATAAGCATTATGGCCAGTTTTGTTATTATAAATGACAAATAGCTCGACAAATGGCAGTTTCATATCCAAATTTCATTTAACCTGGTATGAACATATCCATTGTTTAAAAGAAATTACGGTTGAGTTGTTTTTTCTGTTCCGTTGGTTAAATTTTTTAATTTCTAATATAGTTCATATATATTACTATTATATATATATATAATATATAATATGTATATGGTATTTATAAATGCATATATATACATATAATGCATATATAATATATATATATATATATATATATAATATATATACTATATAAATATATATATATATATATATAATATATATATAATATATGTATATATATATGTATATATATGATATATACTTATGTACTATATATATGTCTATATATATGTCTATATATTATATATATATATAATATAATATTATAATATATATATATATATATATATATATAATATATATATCTATATAATTCTACGTGTGTGTACGAGCGTATATAGATATGTATACACACATACAGTACATACTAATCTTACACATACGCATTACACAGACATGATATATACGAGACTTCAATCCGGACTCCTCCTCCGCCCCTCACACGCGATGTGTTCCCGCACACACTTTCCCCAAAATGGGAGCCAGATGTAGAAACCCCAAAAGAGCCGCACATCCGCTGCTTAAATATCGTGTAGGAATCGCCCGGAGGAGACGGCGGTGTAATAACGACTCCCTTTTACAATTAATTAGATTTTGGGCAGATGCGACCGATATCGGAAATTTCTGTAAAGAGCGAAAAGGCCGAAGAAGAGAAATGGGAGTGGAATGATTATAATCATTATGGCTAAAAGATATATGAAAAAGTAAAGTATTTCCTGTGATTTCTGTGGTTTTGTAACTAAAGGTATTTTTTTGTAGTGGGCGTGTATTTGTTCAGATGAACTGTGATATTTGTTTTATTTTTTTTTGTCAGTGTCAGAATGACAGCTGGGTTGAGCTGACAGTGCAAATAAAGAAGGGACGAGTAATAGAATAATGACAATAATGTAAAGAATGTAACAGGAGGGAAGTGAGGTAGGCAAACCCGAGAGAGAGAGAGAGAGAGAGAGAGAGAGAGAGAGAGAGAGAGAGAGAGAGAGAGAGAGAGAGAGAGCGAGAGAGCGAGAGAGCGAAGAAAGCGAAAGAAAGAGAAAGAGAGAAGAGAAGAAGAAGAGAGAGACACAGAGCGAGAGAGAACCGTTCGAGGGGCGTGTCCTCCCATGACCCAGCCTTTTTATCCGAAGAGCTCAAATATTCAAGCATGAACAAACATCTCGTCCTTAACTTTTGAATTAAAGGTTTGAGCGCCGGGGCCAAGCGTCCGCATCCCCGCCTCCTTGTGTCCTGTAGACTGTAATCAAAATAATTGCCATGTAACCAGCACGCCACAATTTATGGTCAATTACAAAAGTATCCCCTGTAAATCATTCGCTCCGACCAGCCATGTTTACCACTCGCCTTCGACAATTTTTGTTATTGTAGCGCCTCGTCGTCTTCATTTCGGTCTTCGGATGATTTTTTTTCGCTATTTAGGGATAAAACCTTCCATCTCCTTTTTGTTAGAGTATCATCATCTCTTCACCCGAGTTTGCATGTCCCGTTATCATCGTCCATAAGGCAAAGAATCAACTAAAACATAATATTTTCACCTTGGACCTCAAACACACACACATAACACACACACAACAACATACACCACACACAACATACACGCACACACACCACACACACACACACATATAACACACACACACACACATATAAACACACACACACACACAACACACACACACACACACAACACACACACACACATATAACACACACACACACACATTAAACACACACACACACGCTCACAGTACACACACACACACACAGACACAACCCACATGAAAGGAAACGGTCGTGTAAAAACCATGTTCGATGAAATCTGATGTATATCATTATTACACCTTGGGAGGCAGACGAGCGGCGGCCGCCT
>NW_020870104.1:154611-159611 GCF_003789085.1 Penaeus vannamei | reverse complement strand
ATATGGTATACACACCATCACACAACATCTATAGTATATTTAATATATATATAAGTATATATATATAATATATATATATTATACTATATAATTATATAAATATATAATATATATATATGCATACAATACATAAATACATACATGGCGGTTGTTTGAGTTTGTATTGCACATATATCTATCTAACTATCTATGTTGTATCTAACACTTCATATCTCTATCAGTATATATATAATATATATATTATATATATATATATAATATACATATATATATATATATATAATAATATATAAATAAATATATATATATAATATAATATATATATATATAGGACACATCTGATATCTATATACAAATCTATCTATATACATACATACATTATATGACATCACCTGATTTCCCCCTTCCTTTAATGCTCAGGAAAACGTTTTTTGTTTCAGGATAGCGATGCAGTTGTTATTATTATTGACTGTATACTTATCATAATGCTATTAACAAAACTAATAGGCATAGAAAAAAACAACGAAAATCAAGGAAATGGGTAAGCAGGTGATAACACATAGGATTAGAAAGTTCTTTGTTATTGATTAAAGCTTGAAGAGTTATCTATGTATAAATATAAATAATGAATTAAACTCAGAGCGGACATGGTATGTAAATACGGTATATGCCATCCCCGCATTGCGACAAATTAGCATTGGTTAATTATATTATGAATGATGGATTATAATGTTCATAATGATTTGTGTCATAGCAGTAATTATGATGGTAATGGTAAAAACAATAATGTCGATACGTATGGTGATAACAATTATAATGATGATAATATAACGATAATGATGATAATACCAAATAAAGCGAATAATAGCAACCAGCAAACAGTAATGATGATAATGATTAATGATAATAATGCAGAATAGATTACTTTAATGGATAATGATGATAATTAGTATTGAATAATAATTGCAATAATAATAATGCTAATGATAATTGCGATAATAGTGATGATGGTAATATCAGTGATACTCATAGCGTTAATAAAAAAGGCAAAGAATATGAATCATGATAGTGTTGATAATAATAAAAGCAATAAGAATGATATTAGATATAATAACACTGGTAATATGGATGATGATAATGATAATACTGATAGTATTAAAATGTAATGGATATAAAAGTAATGATCATAATACCATAATACTACTCCTAATAATGATAATGATTATAAAAATAATGATAGCACTAATAATTTTGATAACAATAATAACCATATTGACAATGTCAATAATGATGATATTGACAATGTTGAGAATAATGATAAGAAGGACAATAATAGTGATGATAACAATTATAATGATAATAATAATGATGATTGAAAATTAATGATAACCGTAATGATTGATAATAAAATAATGAGATAATGATAATAATAAACAAATAAATGGTAATGATTGATAATGGATAATGATGATTACATTATAATGATAGCGTTAATGATGATAATAGCAATAATGATTAATGGATACTAATAATATTGACAGCAGTAATAATAGCGATGATGATGATAATGATTGATGATGATAATAACTAATAAAATGATTAATAATAATAATTAATAATAATAATTAATAATAATAATAGATAATAATAATAATAATAGTAGATGATAATTGATGATGATTGAAAATTATTAATAATATAATGGATAAATAATATAAGGATAATAATGAAAATTAATAGTAATATTTGATGTCAATACCAACAACAAGAAAAAATAGCAATGGTAATAACAAGACTAATAATACTAATAATTGATGATTATGATAATGATAATAAATAATAGAAATTAATGATGAATGATAATAATAATAGAAATCATAAATAATATTATGAAAGCATAGTAATAGCACCAATAACGATGATGATAATTAATAATGTTAATAATAATAATAATGATAAAGAATAATAATTGCATAATAATAAAATAATAATAATGATAATAATAATGAATAATAATAATTAATAATAATAATATAATAACGATAATAATGATAATGATAATGATAAAATAATAAATAATAATAATAATAATAATAATAATAATAATAATAATAATAATAATAATAAAATAATAATAATGATAATAATACACTAATAATAATAATATAATAATAATAATAATAATAAATAATATAATAATAATAATAATAATAATAATAATAATAATAATAATAATGATAATAAATAATGATAAATACCATGATAACATAAGAGAGTGACGACATAATGATACATGATAGAAGAATGATAATTGTTATCAGTTTAGTAGTACTATAATAAATAGTAATAAAATGATAATAGATGATAATAGTAACCAATGATGAGTAATAACAATAACATAATATGGACAATAATAAACAATAATGTAATAATGGTAATCACAATAGTAGTAACAATAATTAATGATTGATATCAATTGATAATAATAATAATGGATTGATGCATAATAATGTTTTAAATAATAATAATAATTAATAATAGTAATTCACTAATAATATAAAATAATAATAATAATAATAATAATAATAATAATAATTAATAATAATATAAGAATAATAATAATAATAATTATAATGATAATGATAATGATAATAACTTAATAAATAATAAGAAATAATGATAAATAATTAAATAATAATAATAATAATTTAATAAATAATAATAATAATGTTAATAATAATAATAATGATAATATTAATGATAATAATGATAGTAATGATAATAATAATAATGATAATAATATTAATAACAATGACAATAGTAATGATAATTATGATAATAGAAAATAAATAACAATAATGATTAATGATAATAATAAGATAAATGAAAATGATGAATTAATGTAATAATTGATAAAAAAATTATAATGATAATAATGATAGTAAATGATAATAGCGAATGATAATTAATTACCAAGAATGCTGTGCATGCTTAATATAATAGTAATAATAAGAATAATGAATATTGATACATGGAATAGATACAAATAACAGTAACACATAAACAAAATAATAATAACAATAATAATGTTAATAATGATAATATCAACAATGACATTGGTAAAACATTATTAGTGATAACAATAACAATGATCTCTCTGTCTCTGTCTGTCTGTCTCTCTTTTTTTCTCCCTCCCTCTCTCTCTCTCTCTCTCTCTCTCTTTCTCTTCTCCTCTCTCTCCTCTCTCTCTCTCTCTCTCTCTCTCTCTCTCTCTCTTCTCTCTCTCTCTCTCTCTCTCCTCCCTCTCCCTCTCGCAATTGCAAAAAAAAAAAAAAGAGGAAAAAAAGATGGGAGCAAATGAAGCAGAAAAATGAAAAAGAAAAGAAAATGAAGAAAAAAGAAGAAAACGAAAAAAAACGAAAGAGAACAACCACGAAGCAGAACCGGAAACCAGGAAGAAGGTCGAAAAAAAAAATCTTGTCGTCCTGTCACCCGTTTCATATGTGTGTACGAATTAAGCATCTCCCTCCTTTCCATCTCTCTCTCTCTCTCTCTCTCTCTCTCTCTCTATCTCTCCCTTCCTCCCTCTGTCTATCTCTCTCTCTGTGTCTCTCTTTCTCTCCCTCTCACAAAAAATAAACAGATAAATAAAATAAAAAAGAGGAAAAAGAAGGGAGACAGAGAAAAGGAAGCATAAAACGAAAAAAACAACAACAGAAAACTAAAAAAAAAAAACAAAAAAAAAACAGGAAAAGAGAAAACCACGAAGCAGAACGGAAACGCAGGAAGAAGGTCGAAAAAAAAAAATCTTGTCGTCCTGTCACCGTTTCATATGTGTGTACGAATTATGCTTCTCCTCCTTCATCTCTCTCTCTCTCTCTCTCTTCTCTCTCTCTCTCTCTCTCTCTCTCTCTCTCTCTCTCTCTCTCTCTCTGTATCTCTCCCTTCCTCCCTCTGTCTGTCTCTCTCTCTGTCTCTCTTTCTCTCAATCTCACAAAAATAAATAGATAAATAAAATAAAAAAGAGGAAAAGAAGGGAGACAGAGAAAAGGAAGCAGAAAAAAAACGAAAAAAAACGAAAAGAGAACAACCACGAAGCAGAACCGGAAACCAGGAAGAAGGTCAAAAAAAAAAAAAAATCTTGTCCTCCTGTCACCCGCCTCGTCCCTCCGAGACAAGACACACGGAAACGCCAACTGGAAATACGTGTGTTAATAATGGCAGGAAATTTCAATTGCTCTGTCTCATCAACTTGGGCTGGTTTAATGGAGTATTTTTTCCTGTCCAAAGTCACCGGAGTGGTGATAAAGAGACAGGTGAGAAATGGAGACATATCGACGATAATGACGATTTTATTGATAAGTTTGGCATATTCATGAGGTTAATGCATGAGTGGGGACTGTTCGAGGAAATGATTGTGCCCAAACAAGTGATAAATAATGTTACTGGTTTTTGTGTGTGTGTGTCTGTCACTTAACTCATTTTAACGGAGGGATGTAATTGCTTATCTATTTTTCTGTTGGAGTATCTGTTGCGTCTCTCTGCTACTTTGTTTCCTCTTTGTTTCTCTTCCTCTCTCTTTCTCTCCCTCATTTTCCTTTCCTCCATCTTTTACTCTCTCCCTCCCACCGTTTCTTTCTATCAGTTTCTCTTCCTCTCTCTTTCTCTCTCCCTCTCTCCTTCGCTTTTTCTCTCTCTCCCCCTTCCTTTCCCCTTCTTTCTATCAGTTTATCTTCCTCTCTCTTTCTCTTTCTCCCTCTCTCTCTCCTTCGCCTTCTCTCTCTCTCTCCCTCCTCTCCCCTTCTTTCTACCAATTTCTCTTCCTCTCTCTTTCTCCCTCTCTCTCACTCTCTCTCTCTCTCCCTCCTCCTCCCTCTCACTCTCTCTCTTCTCTCCCCTTCCCTCCCCCTCCCTTCCCTTCCCTTCCTCCCCTCCCTTCCGTCCCCTCCCTACCCCTTCCCCCCTCCCCTCCTTCCTCCAACCCTCCCCTCCCTCCCTAC
>NW_020870104.1:142111-147111 GCF_003789085.1 Penaeus vannamei | reverse complement strand
TGGGTGAGGAGCACGGTGTAGAGAGTATGGAGGGGCGGTGGGTGTGGGGCGGGTGAGGAAGCGTGGGTGCCGTGGGTGGTGGGTGAGGAGCACGGTGTAGAGAGTATGGAGGGCGGGTGGGTTGTGGGGCGGGTGAGGAAGCGTGGTGCCGTGGGTGGTGGGTGAGGAGCGTGTAGAGAGTATGGAGGGCGGGTGGGTGTGGGGCGGGTGAGGAAGCGTGGGTGCCGTGGGTGGTGGGTGAGGAGCACGGTGTAGAGAGTATGGAGGGGGGGTGGGGGTGGGGCGGGTGAGGAAGCGTGGTGCCGTGGGTGGTGGGTGAGGAGCACGGTGTAGAGAGTATGGAGGGGGCGGGTGGGTCGTGGGGCGGTGAGGAAGCGTGGGTGCCGTGGTGGTGGGTGAGGAGCACGGTGTAGAGAGTATGGAGGGCGGGGGTCGTGGGGCGGGTGAGGAAGCGTGGGTGCCGTGGTGGTGGGTGAGGAGCACGGTGTAGAGAGTATGGAGGGGCGGGTGGGTCGTGGGGCGGGTGAGGAAGCGTGGGTGCCGTGGGTGGTGGGTGAGGAGCGGTGTAGAGAGTATGGAGGGGCGGGTGGGTTGTGGGCGGGTGAGGAGCGTGGGTGCCGTGGGTGGTGGGTGTGGAGCACGGTGTATAGAGCACGGAGGGGGGCTATTGGCGCCGTGGAGTACGTGTGTGCATTAGGGTGTATGGGGGATGTATTGGGTTAGAAGGTAGTGAGGTGTGTGTGTGTGGGGGGGGGGGTCTGACCTGTGTGTCTGAAGCTGGGTGAGGGAGTGTTGGTGTTTCTGAGAGGATAGGGAGTGGGGTGTACATGGAGTGTGGAATGGGAGTGTAGTGGGAGGAGGGAGGGGGAAGGAGGGGATATAACATGTACATGGGGTGTACATGGAGTGTGGAATGGGAGTGTAGTGGGAGGAGGGAGGGGGAAAGAGGGGGAGAGGAGGGAGGGGGAAGGAGGGGATATAACATCAGATACAAATCGCTGAAGGAATGACCCTGCTTTTAACAACGGCCATTCTGTTTGGTGTTTAGATGTTATTGTATTTTTCTTAAGTGTTGCCTATCATTAGAAAGGTTTTTAACAAACAAGTTCAAAGGAAACACTAAAGAGCATCTACTAAATTATCAATGACGTCCGGTACTTAAATACAAGGCCAAAAATTGTATTTTGTTTTCTTAAATTGATATTTTGGTATAATTTTTTCTTACATACCATTCGAAATTGTTTGTGTTCATATAATGCAATTGTGCTCTGTAATATTCATTAGATTAAAGCAATAGCTATTATAACTACGGAAACAAACTGTTCTGGACATGAACTAGAATTTAGATTTAGTGATTATTATAAAGTGTTTTTGTAGTAACGGTATTGTTTATTTATTCATAGGTGAGTAGATAGATAGATAGACTAAGATTTAGATGATAAGTGAAATATATATATATATGGGTAAATCCATAAACAGAGTGACAACTGAATATTATGTGGTGAATACATAGATATATAGGTAGATGATTATAGAGTAGCAAAAATAAATGAAATGAATAAATAAAATAATCCACGCGGTAAATCCCATCCTCTTTGATAAACTCCTTCCCCCACCCGCCTCCCTCCCGGTTCCCCATCCCCAACCACCTCCTCCCCTCCTCCTCCCTCCTCCCCTCCCCCTCCTCCCCATCCCCCTCCCCCTCCTCCCCTCCCATCCCCCTCCACTCCCATCTTTTCTCCAATCCTCCTTTCACCCCCTCCCCACCTCCTCCCCACCCTTTCCCCACATTATTCCACCCACCTCCGTACTTCCGGTCGACGCGATAAAAATGGCCAAGAAATTGCGATCGCCATTGCGGTGAAGCGGCGTAACCAAAGAGTCCCAAAAGCCGTCTTCTCTCGCCTCGTTGTTGCCGCCGCGTTACGTCACGTCTCGCCGGAGGAGGAGGGAGGAGGGGGAGGAGGAGAGGAGGAGGAGGAGGAGGAGGGGAGGAGGAGGAGGAGGAGGGAGGAGGAGGAGGAGGAGGAGGGAGGAGGAGGAGGGGAGGAGGAGGAGGAGGAGGAGGAGAGGAGGAGGAGGAGGAGGAGGGAGGAAGGAGAAGGAGGAGGAGGAGGAGGAGGAGGGGTGCAGGAGTAAGGGAGGAGGAGGAGAAGGAGGCAGGAGGAGGAGGGCGAGGAGGAGGAGGGGGAGGAGTGAGGAGGGGGAGGAGGAGGAGGGGGTGAGGAGGAGGAGGGGAGGAGGGAGGAGGAGGAGGAGGAGGAGGAGGGAGGAAGGAGGGGAGGAGGAGGCAGGAGGAAGGCAGAAGGAGGCAGGAGGAGGAGCGCAGAGGAGAGAAGGAGGAGGCAGGGAGAAGGAGGAGGAGGCAGGCGAGGAGGAGGGAGCGAGGAGGGGGCAGGGGGAGGAGGAGGAGGAGGGGGAGGAGGAGGAGGAGAGGGTAGGCAGGAGGAGGAGGAGGAGGAGGTAGGAGGGATAGAGAAGGAGGAGGAGGAGGAGTAGGAGGAGGCAGTCGAGTCTGGAGGGAGGCAGGGAGAGGAGGAGGAGGGGGGGAGGAGGAGGAGGAGGAGGGGCGAGGATAGAGGAGGAGGTAGGAGCGAGGAGGAGGAGGGTGACGCAACACGGAATGATCTGATTTGTGTGTTTGTGTTTTTTTGTATATGTGATTTGGGTTTATCTGTTTTTTTTTTTTCGTTGTTATTGATTTTAAGAGGAGGAGAGGGTGCATAAATATAATTTGTTCGAGATTTTTCTTCTTTAATAAAACGGCAAAATCTATTATTTATAAATTCATTTCTTTATTCGATGAAACAGTTCATTCATTAATTCTTTTATCCACTTAAAAGTCTGAGTATAATTCTTCATTGATTTCTATCGTTGTCATCGATCATATCATTTCGTTTCAGCCTCACGAGTCCTCAATTAATCCATTCATAATTTCAGGTAATCTATCAATAACAAATTCTCAATCACACAACTATCGTTTATTTCCCTTCATCACGATTCCTCAATTAATCCATTCATTCTTTTAATTAAAGATCTATCAAAACAAAATTCTCGATCATCCACATCTATCGTTTTAACTGATGACATTATTCCTTTCGGTCCCACGTTCCACCGGCACTGTTTGTTTACTCGTACTCTCGCTGTTGGCTCAAGCCGGCTTCCTGGTTCACGGCATCGGTTCCGGAGGGGAAAGTAGCGTGGCTCTGCGGATATGGGGAGGATTGCGGGTTTGGTGAAGGGGTGAAACGGGTTCGGTGCGTCGGTGCCTGCTCTTAGTGCGGCCGAGGGAATGGCTTTGCGGTGGTGATGGGACGTCTTTAGAGTTAGCATTTGTGTAGGTATTCTTTTTCTTTAACAATTGGAGGGTGAAATATAGGAAAAAAACTGTGAGAATGACATCGATATATATATATATAATATATATATATATATATATATATATATATATATATATATATGTATGTGTGTGTGTGTGTGTGTGTGTGTGTGTGTGTGTGTGTGTGTGTGTGTGTGTGTGTGTGTGTGTGTGTGTGTGTGTGTGTGTGTGTGTGTGTGTGTGTGTGTGTGTGTGTGTGTGTGTATATGGTGTGTATACCACACNGAGAGAGAAAAGAGAGAGAAAGAGAGAGAGAGAGAGAGAGAGAGAGAGAGAGAGAGAGAGAGAGAGAGAGAGACGAGAGATGAGAGAGAGATAAGAGAGAGAGAGAGAGCATGTAAAAGGAGGAAGGGAAGAAAGAGGTAAAGAAGGGAAGAGACAGGAGAGATGGAAGGAATAGGGAGAGAAAGGAGGGAATAGGGAGGAGCAAATAAATAGAGGAAGGGAAAGGAGTCTGAGGGAAGGAGAAAGGAGGTATAAAGGAGGAAAGAGGGAAGAAGTAAAGGGAGGGGGAGGGGGGGGAAAGGGAATGGCACGTAAAAGGAGGAAGGAGGGGGAGGGAGAGAGAGAGGGAGATAGGGAGGGGAGGCAGGGAGGGAGGGAGGGGGGGAGGGAGGGAGAGAGGGAGAGAGGGAGAGAGGGAGGGATAGAGGGAAAGGGGAGAGATGGAGGCACGGAGGGAGGGAGGGAGGGAGGAGGGAGGAAGTCAATGTCATTGCAAATAGGATCGCGATACCGTCGCAGAGGAGGAAGCTGAGGCGGAGGGAGGGGAGGGAGGGAGGGAGAAAGGAGGGGAAGAAGGAGGGAATATAGGAACTGGGAGGGAAGAGAGAGGGAAGAAGGAGGGAAGGGGGGATAGGGAGGGAAGAGAGAGGGAAGAAGAGGGAAGGGAGGAATAGGAAAGAAGAGGAGGGGAAGGAAGGGAGGGAAGGGAGGAATAGGGAGGGAAAAGGAAGAGGGGGAAAAGGAGGGAAATGAGGAACAGCTAAGGAAGAGAGAGAGGTGAAGGAGGGAAGGGAGGAATAGGGAGGGAGGAAAGGAGGAAGAAGAGGAGAAGGGAGGAATAGGAAGGGAGGAAGAGCTAAAAAGAAAGGGTGGAAGGGAGGAGTAGCGAGGGAGGAGAGAGGGAGAGAGGAGAGGAGAATGGTGGGGGAAGGGATTAGAAAGAGAAGAGGAGAGGGAGGGATGAGAGAGGATGGGAGAGGGAGGGAGAAGAGAAGGGTGGGGGAAGAGATTAGAAAGAGAGGGAAGAGAGGGAAGGGAGGAGAGAGGGAGGAGAGAGAGAGAGAGAGGAAGAATGAAAAAATAAGAAAATGATGGCGAAGAGAGAAAGTGAAGAAAATGGTGGATAAAGGAGTAGAAAGAAGAAAGGAGTGAAGGAAGAGAAAGACATGCGAAGGAAGAAAGAGAAGGAAGTGAGGAAAAAGGGCGAGGGAATAAGAGAGAGAAAGCAGAGAAAGAAAGAAGAGAGAAAGAGAGAGAAGAGCGAAGGAGAAGAGGGAGAGGGAGATTAAGGAGGAGAAAGAAAACCGAGGGAGCAAAAAGAGAGAGCAGACAAAGAGAGAGAAAAGCGAAGGAGAAGAGGGAGAGGGAAATAAAAAGAGAGAGAAGAGCGAAGGAG
>NW_020870104.1:134611-139611 GCF_003789085.1 Penaeus vannamei | reverse complement strand
GCCCTCGCGCTCTCTCGCGGTTGTCTCTGTTTCCCCTTCTCCGCCTTTCTTTTTCGTTGTCTCTGCTTCTCTCTCTTTCTCTGTTTGATTCTTAACTCTCTCTGTCTGTCTGCCTGTCTCTCTCTCTGTTTGTCTGTCTGTTGGTCTCTCTCGTTCTCTCTCGGTTTGCATCTCGCATTCTTTGTCTGTTTGTCTCTTTTTCTACTTTCTCGCTCTGTTTGTCTCCCCCCCTTTTTTTCTCTTTCTCTTCCCCTCCGTCTCCTAGAGGGGGCGACGGGGGAGGCGCTTGTTCACATACGCGACCCGCCGATGGATGGGGCGCCGTCGCGAGGCTGTGTTTGTTCACATACACGACGCAGCTGATGAACTACTACAGTACAAAGCGCGTGCCTATGGAAACTCAAATCACATACGAAATGGGGTGATATATTACTCCTGAGCGTGCGCGCCTTTGGGATTTATTCACATACGCGACGAGGAGGTGAATTGTTCTAATTTCTCTGTGCGTGCGTTTAAAGAGTTAAATCTTGTATATAACGGCGAATCGTATGCTTGATGTGGAGCTCGTTCACATGCGCGGGGAGGCAATGATGGCTCGTTCACATATGCACTCAGCTAGAGATAAGCATGGCGGAGGTAGTTCGTTCACATACGCTGCGGGGGATGTGGCTGCCGGGAAAAATAAACAAAAACGGATTCATTCGGAAACAAAAGAGTGAGACTGAGATCTAATAAACCCTACCGGGTTATCGTTATATATATGTACACATATAAATCTTATATACAAGGCGAATCATAAGCTTATTGTGGAGCTCATTCACGTACTCGGAGAAGCGGTGATAGCTCGTTCACATATGCCCTCGGTTGAAGAGACGCTTGGCGGAGGCCGCTGTTTCACATACGCTGCGATGGCTGCCGGAAAAATAAACAAAAACGATTTGATTCGGGTGTAAAAGAGCGAGATTGAGATTTAATAATCTAAACAGACCAATCTAGACCTTAAATCAGGCTGTGTTATCGCTCCATCTTGATAATATAAACCGCATCACGACAATAGACTGCCTGAACCCGGTTAATCAGAGTGCAAAGGGAATACCGCTTTTTTAATCTATTGCGACCTAAAAAAATGTTTCCCGAGTCAACAGACGCTCTTGAAGAAACCGTTTGGAGGAAGCATTGTCTCTTCAGCACCTTAGGCTTCTCATAAATATTTGCCAAATTTAATGAAATTTTATTCTTTTCGCTTTTCTTCGTTTTTTTCGAACCTTTCCTTCTGTCTCTGTCTTTTCTCTGTCTTTCTTTTTCTTTTCTCTCTCATATTCTTTGTTCGTGTTTCTCTCTGCTTCTCGCTTTGCTTATTCGTTTCTCTGTCTATCATTCTCTCCTTCTCTCTCTCTCTCTCTCTCTCTCTCTCTCTCTCTCTCTCTCTCTCTCTCTCTCTCTCTCTCTCTCTCTCTCTCTCTCTCTCTCTCTCTCTCTCTTCTCTCTCTCTCTCTCTCTCTTCCTCTTTTCTCTCTTTCTCTCTCTCTCTCTCTTCTCCCCTTAAACGGATAACTAAAACAAGCCTGTGTTATTAACAAAGAAAAGTCTTTGTTGTGATTTTTTTTTCTTTTGTTCTTGTTTACTTTAACGATTTCTTTGGGATTTTCTGGTCTTTGATGCTTTAAGACGTTGAATTAACTGTTAGTATTATTTTTTTTTCCAATTTTCCCTTTTTATTCTTTCTTTACTTCATTTTTTTTTCTTCCGTTTACTATATATGAGATTTTTTGTGTGTGTGTGTTTTTTCTCTTCATTCGTTGTATAAGTATTGTAGTTATAAAAGTATATCAGTAACTGCACTTACATACATATATGTGCATATTGTATACATACACGCATACATAAAAATGCTAATGATAACAACAGTAACTATGATAATAATAATGTTAATGATGATGATAGTTGTAATAATGCTAAAATATTATATTGATAAGATAGATAATAATAATGATTATGATATAACAATGATGATAACAATAATGATAATAATAATGATAATTATAAAGATGATAATAACGATGATAATGATGATAATGATAATAATGATGATAATGATGATAATGATGATAATAATAATGATGATTATAATAATAATGATGATAATAATGATGATAGTGATAATAATGATAATAATAATGATGATAATAATGATGATGATGATAATAATAATGATAATAATAATGATAATGATAATGATGATAATAATAATGATGATAATAATGTTAATAATGATGATAATGATAATAATAATGATAATAATGATGATAGATGATATATGATGAAAATGATGATAAATAATAATGATGATAATAATGATGATGATAATGATAAATATAATGATAATAATAATGAATAATTATAATAATAATGATATGATAATAATGTGATGATGATAATGATAATAGATGAAAATAATAATGATAATAATATAATAATATGATAATATAATAATAATGACTATGATAATAATAATGATGATAATAACAATAATGATTACGATGATAATATTACTATTATACTACTAATGATAATAATGATAATGAAAATAGAATAATGCCAATGATAATAATGATGTGTAATATGATAATAATAATAATAATATAATAATAATAATAATATATAATAATAATAATAATAATAATAATAATAATAATAATAATAATAATAATAATAATAATGATAATAATAATAATAATAATAATAATAATAATAATAATAATAATAATATGAATAATGATAATAATGATAATAATAAGAATAATGATAATGATAATAATAAGAATAATGATAATGAATAGTAATAATAATGATAATGATGATGATATAATAATGATGACAATAATAATGATAATAATATAATAATAATATAATAAAAATAATAATAATAATAATAATAATTAATAATGAATAATAATGAAAATAATAATGATGATAATAATGACAATAATGAATATAATATAATAATAATAATAATAATAATAAATAAATAATAATAATAATAATAATGAATAAATATAAATAATTAATAATTAATATAATAAATAATATATAATAATAATTAATAAAATAATAATAATATAATAATAATAATAATAATAATAATAATAATAATGATAATAATAATAATAATAATAATAATAATAATAATAATAATAATAATGAAATAATGTTGATGATAATAACGATGATAATAATGATAATGAAAATAGTAATATTACTAATGATGATAATCATTCTACTACTTATAAGGATAATATTGATAATATTATAATGATGGTGATGATGACAATGGTAAAAATAATGATAATAATAATAATAGTGATAATAACATCAATAACAATAATAATGATAATAGTAATAATAGTTTTGATGATAATGATGATAATAATGATAATGATAATAACAATAAGGATATTGTCAATAACAATAATGTCAATAAAAAATAATAATCATAATAAAGAGGATGTTTACAATCATCAGTGATCATAATACTACTGGTAAGTATATTAATATGATATAACGATAAGAAATAGATTAATTGAAAACGAAATAACTAAATAACAGTCTATTTTCCCCTAGAATTTGAAACCACATTTGCATATACAGAGGAGATCATGTTATCATTAAATGTAAACGCAGATATAGGAAAAGGATTAAAGCAAGAGAGAAAACAGGAGAAAAAGAGAGAAAGAAAAAACAGAATTATATTCCAGCCGCATTTCTGTTCCCGGACGTATAAATGCTTGTCTGCATTGACACTCGAAAACCGATTCCGATTCCAAGTCAAAGAGAATCCAATCCCTTTACCAAAACAAATGACAAAAACAACATAAGGAATTCCAACCCCTTTTACACACGCACGCACATCCCAAAAAAGAAAACGCCAAATCAAAGCCAAATTTAAATTAAATCTTAACCAAACCCCTTTCTAAATGAACAAATAATAACCAGCGAAATGATAAAAACAAACCAAAATAAAGAGGAACACAGATAAAAAGAGAAGAGAAGAGAAACAAAAGCAGACAGGCGGACGCGAGACTTGGCACCACTGCGCCGACAAGTTCCCCTTAATGGCGCGCCAAAACCAGCTGACGATGGCGTTCTCTCCCGCCGAGTTTTCTGACAGGCTGACGAGCTAACAATTTTGAGGGCGAGAAGAGAAACTAATGCAATAATTTGGTCTATTCCTTTTTTTTTTTTTTTCTTATATTCATTTTTTTTCCTGAAGAGCGACGGGGTGGGGTGAGAATGGGGTGAGAGTGAGGGATACGGGCCATAATATTTTTACGTTTTTTTTCTCTTTTTTTAAATATATGTAATAAATTTAACGATTGTAGATGTATTGAAAATGATGATATAAACAACACACCGATGATGATCATAACGATAATAGTAGTAGTAATACTAATAATGATAATGATAATAATAATAATAATAATAATAATAATAATAATAATAATAATAATAATAATAATAATAATAATAATAATAATAATAATAATATAATAATAATATAATAATAATAATAATAATAATAATAATAATAATAATAATAATATAATAATATAATAATAATAATAATAATGATAATGATAATAATGATAATAATATAATAATAATAATAATGATAATAATAATGATAATAATTATAATAATGATAATGATGATAATGAATAAATAATAATAATAATAATAATAAATAATAATAATAATGAATAATAATAAAGATAATAATAACACTGATAATAATAATAAGAAGAACAAAAATTATAGATATGATAACCACGACAATGAAAATGGTAATGATAACGATAATAGATATATGATTATAATAGAATATAACAAGAATAACGATAGAAATTATATCCAGATAGCAATGATGATGTTGATGCTCCTTCTATGCTAACAAATATGATTACTCTTTACTATTACTCTTAATGATAGCGACTCTGATAACC
>NW_020870104.1:117111-119611 GCF_003789085.1 Penaeus vannamei | reverse complement strand
TTACTACTACTACTATTACTACTACTATTACTACTACTACTATTACTACTACTACTACTTACTACTACACTACCTGCTACTACTACTACTACTACTTACTACTACTATTACTACTACTACTATTACTACTACTGTTACTACTACTACTACTACTACTACTACTACTACTATTACTACTACTATTACTACTACTGCTACAACTATTACTACTACTACTATAACTACTACTACTACTACCTTACTACTACTACTATACTACTACTACTATTTACTACTCTATTACTACTACTACTACAACTACTATTACTACTACTACTGTTACTACTACTATTACTACTACTACTACTACTAACTACTACTACTATTACTACTACTACTATTACGACTACTATTACAACTACTATTACTACTACTACTGTACTACTACGACTACTACTACTGTACTACTATTACTACTATTACGTACTACTACTACTACTACTACTAACTACTACTGGACTACTACTATTACTACTATTACAACTACTATTACTACTACTACTGTTACTACTACTACTACTACTACTGTTACTACTACTGTTACTACTACTACTATTACGACTACTACTATTACAACTACTATTACTACTACTACTACTGCTACTACTACTGTAAAGTTAAGCCACCTCTTACAACGTACAAATTTGCTATCCTTATTCAATTGTATTTTCTCTTTCTTTTATATTTCCATTATATTGTAGTTTTGTCATCAGTGTTAAGCAGCGGTTCGGGGAGACACAAGGTAAAACAATAATGCACGTTAACAAACCTCAAGGAGAATAAGAGAAAGAAAGAGAGAAAAAAACAACAACATGATGTGACTAGCATGTGGCAAATACATTTTCCCAGAGAGATGAGAAGAGAAGAAAAGAGAGAGAGAGAGAGAGAGAGGAGAGAGAGAGAGAGAGAGAGAGAAGAGAGAGAGAGAGAGAGAGAGAGAGAGAGAGAGAGAGAGAGAGAGAGACCCACCTTGCAACCCGGTGTTTTGCCTGTTGTCTCTCTCAAAACACAGGTATATGCGGAACTATACGAAGCTTATGTGACAACTAGTTGGTCTATTCGCTTGTTGACTCGTTTAGTAGTTCGCTTGTTCGCTTGTTCATTACACTACAAGTATAAACTATTGCTGCTTCTTAAACTTCTACTACAACTGCTACTACTATTACCATTACTCCTAGTTCTGATACCAATACTTCTATTACTACTGTTACCACTACTACTACTAAATGTCTAAAATTAATGACATACTAAGATTTCAAAAAGAGCATTTATTTCCTTCTGAAAATGCTCTCGGACAGCACCATGGCGAAACTAATTAAACATGTCAAGCCACTTTATTTTAGCGAGATTCTCATTTTCAACTTGTGCTCGAGCCAAGATTGCTTTGGTTTGACGGAGCTTGGCCAGAGTTTAAAGTCAGCTGATCGATTGTAAACAAATAATGGCGCGGGGTTAAAACGATTTTGTCATTTTGTGAATTAGATTTTGGATTTCCTATAGGTTTCAAGTAATTTATATTCTTTTAGTATCAGATAAAAGAAATGAAAAAAGAGTGCAGATATTCAATAAAAAATGGTCATCATTAATTCCCTTGAAATCGAAAAGAAATATGTATTTTCGTTTTTGCGTCTAGTTACGGAGTCAAAATAGAGGAACATACAGAAGGATAATAAGCTATTCATAAATCACTGCTTGTGTAATTAATACTATTCTATTTATTACTATACCTAGCGGGAAATTCTACGTAAATGTGTTCTTCTCTCTCCCTCTCTCACCCTCTTCCTTGTATCTCTCGCCTCCCCTCTCCCTTTTCCCCTCACTCTCCCTCCCCCTCCTCTCACTCCCATATCTTCCTTAAATTTACTCCTTCCCTCCTCTTCTTCTTAAGCTCCTTCACTCCCTTATTCCCTTCCCCCCTCCCTCCCCCCTTTTTCTCTATGAACCCCCCCTCATTCCCCACTCCCTTCCCCAACAACTTCACTACACTTGTATCGAAGTTGAAGAATAATGATAATAATAATAATAATAATAATATAATAATAAAATAATAATAATAATAATAATAATAATAAAAATAAAAAAAAAAATAAAATAATATTGGTAACAGTAATAATGTTAATGGTAACAATATTGACAAAAACAATAACTAGAACGATAACAAAAAGATTCCCATAGATATGCAGCATGGCGCGAGTGTATACGTGTGTATCAGTTTTTTTTTTTTTTTTTATCTATGTATCACTCCCATTTATGTATCATTTTCACCAGAGTGATTTTATACGTAATTTATTAGTATAACATGCGGACAGAGAGACAGAACAGGGAGTATTATATACTTCTTTTGTTATTTTATTATTATATTTCTTAATTATGTTATTACAGTTACTAGTATTAGTTTATTATCTTGATTATTGCTATCGTTATGATTATCTTTAATGCAATTACTTTTATTATCATTATT
>NW_020870104.1:104611-107111 GCF_003789085.1 Penaeus vannamei | reverse complement strand
CCTTCCTGCCTACTTGTTTTATCGCATCCTGTCTATCCTCCCCTCTTTTTATTTTTCTCTCTTTCCTCCTCTTCCCCTCTTATCCTTCATTCTTACTTCCTCCTTGTTCCTCTCTGACTCTCTCTCTCTCTCTACTTCACTCTCTGGCTTTCTTATTTTCCCTCTTTTTTTTCTTTTTTTATATATATCCTTTATGTTTTCGTATTTCTCCTTTTTCTTTTTTCTTTTTCTATATTCTTTTTTTATTCTTATTTCTTTTTTTTTCTTCTTTTTTTTTTTTTTTTTTTACTTCATTCATTTCTTCTCTCTTCTCTCCCTCCCCTTTTCTCCGCTATCCTCCCTACTTCCTTGTTGATGTCCATTTTTTTCCCTTTTTTCTAATTTCTCTTTCGAATTCTTCTTTCTCTATCTCTCTTTTCCTCTCTTATCTTTATTTCTTCTTTTATTTCCATCTCTCTCCATTTTCCTCAAAAGGCGTCTTTTTCCCCTACATTCTTTCTCAACTCTTCTACCCTTTCATATATTTTCCCCTGCTTTTCCTCTTTTCCTGTTTCTCTTCTCTCTTCCTTTTCCCCTGTTCGCCTCTCTCTTGTTATCCTTCTGTCTTCCATTCACTTCTTTTCTCCCTGTCTGCATGCGCATTTCCCCCTATTCCTTTTTCCGCTGTTTCTACCCTTCCTTATTCTCCCTTTCTCCTTCTCCCCCCTTTCTTCTCCTTCCTAATCCTTATCTTTCATCCTTCTTCCTTATTCTTCTTATCCCTTTCCCCTCCAACCCCTGTTTTTCCCCTGTCGCCGTGTAATAACACTCAATTCCCCCGCATTCTACCCTAACTTTCCTTTTATCGTCTCATTCTTCCTCTATTCGTTTCTCCCTTCTTTTTCCTATCCTTCTCCCTTCTCTTTTCTCCCTCCTCTTCTCCTTTATCACTCCTCCCCATATTCCTCTCCTCCTGTTTTTATTCCCTTCTCTTATTCCATAATCGTTTCTCTCTTTTTTCCCCTAAGGCACGCAACAGCGCTTATTCCCCCCCCCCCGCATTCTACCCTTCCTTTCCTCCCTGTCTTCTCATTATTCCCCCAATCCATTCATCCTTCTTCTCTCTTCTCTCTCCCTCTCCCCCGTTCTTCTTTCCTCCTCCCCTTATCCCTCCTTCTATTCCGTGTTCCACCCACCTCCCTTTTTCCCTATGGCACGCAACAACGCTTATTCTGCATTCTACCCTTCCTTTCCTCCCTGTCTTCTCATTATTCCCCCAATCCATTCATCCTTCTTCTCTCTTCTCTCTTCTCTCTCCCTCTCCCCCGTTCTTCTTTCCTCCTCTCCTTATCCCTCCTTCTATTCCGTGTTCCACCCACCTCCCTTTTTTCCCCTATGGCACGCAACAACGCTTATTTTCCCCTGCATTCTCCCCTTCCTTTCCTCCCTGTCTTCTCATTATTCCCCCAATCCATTCATCCTTCTTCTCTCTTCTCTCTCCCTCTCCCCCGTTCTCCTTTCCTCCTCCCTTATCCCCTCCTTCTATTCCGTGTTCCACCCACCTCCCTTTTTTTCCCCTATGGCACGCAACAAACGCTTATTTTCCCCTGCATTCTCCCCTTCCTTTCCTCCCTGTCTTCTCATTATTCCCCCAATCCATTATCCTTCTTCTCTCTTCTCTCTCTTTCTCCTCTCCCCCGTTCTTCTTTCCTCCTCCCCTTATCCCTCCTTCTATTCCGTGTTCCACCCACCTCCCTTTTTTCCCCTATGGCACGCAACAACGCTTATTTTCCCCTGCATTCTACCCTTCCTTTCCTCCCTGTCTTCTCATTATTCCCCCAATCCATTCATCCTTCTTCTCTCTTCTCTCTCCCTCTCCCCCGTTCTTCTTTCCTCCTCCCCTTATCCCTCCTTCTATTCCGTGTTCCACCCACCTCCCTTTTTCCCCCTATGGCACGCAACAACGCTTATTTTCCCCTGCATTCTCCCCCGCCGCCCCCAAGAATCCCGACCGCTGTAGCCGCACTCGGGGAATTTCTCGCATATCTCGGACGCTAGTTTTCGGGCGTGTGGGGGAAATGGGGGAAAATGGGGGAAAAAAGAGAGAAGAGGGGGAAAGGGGAAGGGGGAAATTGGGAGAGAAAAAGGAGGAAATGGGGGAAAAAGAAGATGGGAGAAAAAGGAGGAAATGGGGGAAAAAGCGGGGAATAAGGAGAAAGGGGAAATGAGGGTTGGGGGAAAATAGAAAACGAAAAAGGGGGAAAGGGAAAACTAAAAAAATCTACGGGTAATATAGGGTAGAATAAACAATAAATAATGAGAATATAACAATAACAACGGGACTAAAAACCAGAAGAAGGAAAGGGAATAAGAAAAAATAAAGAACAAAAAGAAATGGAGGAGAACGATAAAGTAGAGAAGAAAATATAGGAAAGATATGATTCTATGCAATAAAACTCGACATTTTAGGGGAAAATAAGGGAAATTTTATGGAAATTGTCAAACGAAAATAAAATCTCCA
>NW_020870104.1:94611-99611 GCF_003789085.1 Penaeus vannamei | reverse complement strand
GGGAGGGGAAGGGTGGAGGTGGGAAAATGGGGTGGAAGGGAGGAGGGGAAAGGGCAAGGGGGCGGGTGGAGGGAAGGAGAAAGGGGGGGTGAAGGAGGGGAAAGGGGGCGCGAGGATGAGGCAGGAGTTAAGGTGGAACTCGAGGAAGGGGGGAGGGGATGCTGTGAAGGCGGGGAGGATTGGAGGGGGAGGGAGGACGAAGGGATAAAGGGAGGGAAAGGAGAGAGGGATAGAGGGTGGGGGGAGGTGGAGGGGACGAGGAGGGTAGAGGGAAGGAGGACAGAGGACAACGGAAAGGGAGAGAGAAGAGAAAAGGGAAGGGTAAGGGGAATGGGCGACTGTGTCCAAGTGAATACCTCCCCCTCCTCCTCGCTTCCTCCTCCCCCCTCCTTCTCCTCGCTTCCCTCCTCTTCCCCCTCCTCCTCCTCGCTTCCCTCTCTTCCCTCTCCGGCCCTCCTCTTCCCCTCCTTCCCTCACTTCCCTCCTCCTCCTCGCTTCCCTCCTGCTCCTCCTCCCCTTTCGTGTTTGCAATTGAGGATTCGTCACTTGCCCGGCGTGGAAATGTGATTTTATTGTCTAACCGACCGAGCCTTTGCTTCCGTTCCTGATGGCGGGCGGAACGAGCCGGGGCGTTTTTCGTTGTCGATTCTTAATTTATGATTTATCTTGGGAGAAATAGAGAAAGAAAATGGTGTATGGGGATAAAAGATAAAAAAGAACAGTTGGTAAAGACTGAATGGTAGGCAGCGAGGGGGAAAAAAGATATTTTGGAAGCTGTGCGTGTATCAGGCCGACCTGCCCCTGTCCGCTAATGTCCGAGCCGTGTAGCAATTAGCGAACACCCGCTCACTCGACTCCGCTACATAGCAAGAAAGAAATCTGGCTAGCATTGTCTTGTTTCTCCCACGGGGGATTTGATTTATTTGTGTTCCTGCATCTCTTTCCTTCGTTCAACACATGCTAACTCGGGTTTTTTTAATGAGGAGAACATTTCGATTGACCGCTAATAATCGGATCGAGCGGTTTTGTTTCGTCTTTTTTCCCGCCTTTTTTCGGACCACCTAAAGATTTTCCCGCCATTTTTTCCCTTCTTCTTTCCCCTTATTTCTCCTTAATCTCCCTATTTTTCCCTCTCTCTCCCTTCCTACCCACTCATTTCCACCACGATGAGAGAGAAAAACAGCGAACAAAGAAAGAGAACAAGAGAATTCGAGAGAAATCAGGCTTAGAGAGAGAGGAGAGCTAGAGAGAGACGCACACACACGGTGGAAACGTTTATTTTCACCGAATCGTACAAATGGCTGAAGCCTCGTGAATTCCGAACGCATGATTTTGAGTGACCCTCCAAGCGTCAGTGGCACTCCAACTACCAGAGTGTGGAGACGGTTAAGGAGGAAATGTTGTAACGTAAGTTGATAATGGAATGCTGGGGAGGGAAGGAGGGGGAGGGAAGAGGGAAAGGAAGGAGGAGAGGAGAGGGCAGGAGGAGGAGGAAGGAAGGGAAGGGGGGAGGAGGGAGGGGGAGGGTAGGGAAGGAGGTAGTGAACGAAAGATAGGTAGGAGGAAGGGAGGGAGGGAAGGGTAGGAGGTAGGGAACGGGAAGGTAGGTTGGAGGGAGGGAGGGAAAGAGGGAGAAGGAGGAAGAGGGGAGGGAAAGAGGGGAAAGTCAGCCGGTCAGCACCTCGTCCTGGAAACGCTAGGGTGCACCGAAATAGACCCTTGGAAAAGAAGTAAAAGAAAAAAAGGAGAATGAAAATAAAAAGAGAAAAGGGGGGAAAAGAAAGAGATAGAGAAAGAGGAGACGAGAAAAAAATGATTTTGGAAATAGAAAGAAGTATTGGATGAGGTGAAAGATGTCAATGTAGGGGATTGACAAGACAAAGAAAAATGATGAAAAAAAAAGAAAAAACAAAAACTAAAAACAAACAAAAAGAAAAAAAGAGAAAAACTCGAAAGAAAGAATGCATGAAAGATATAAAATAGGAAATTACTAAAAATATAATATTCTACTATAATTAGTCCATATATGACGGCGAATAAAAACAATAAAAAAAGAAAAAGAAAAGAAAAATGGAAGAAAAACAAATACAGAAAGAAAAAATATCTTATGAAGACAGAACGAAATTTATATATAGATAATACACAATTGATATAGTTAATACAAAAGAAAAAATATAACAATATATATAATATACAAATAACAGAATAAAGGGGGAAATAAAAAAAAAATCAGAATAGGATTTCCTTTAAAAGACTAGAGAAAACGATGGATAAAATGGATGATAAAGATATATGTGATTCATTCCGATGAAATTCACAAAAAATGGGAAAAAAAGAAATGAGAAGAGAGAAGATGAGAGAGAGAGAGAGAGAGAGAGAGAGAGAGAGAGAGAGAGAGAGAGAGAGAGAGACGAGAGAGAGAGAGAGAAGAGAGGAGAGAAGAAGAGAGAGAGAGAGAAGAGAGAGAGAGAAGAGGGAAGAGAGAGGAGAGAGAGAGAGAGAGAGAGAGAGAGAAGAGAGAGAGAGAGAGAGAGAGAGAGAGAGAGAGAGAGAGAGAGAGAGAGAGAGAGAGAGAAGAGAGAGAGAGAGAGAGAGAAGAGAGAGAGAGAGAGAGAGAGAGAGAGAGAGAGAGAGAGAGAGAGAGAGAGAGAGAGAGGAGAGAGGAGGGAGGGGGAGAGGGAGAGGGAGAAGGGAGAGGGGAGAGGAGAGAGGAGAAGGAGAAGGGGAGAGGGACGAGGGTGAGGGGGAGGGAGAGGGGGGGGGGAGCGGCGCAGAGGGAGGTGAGGGAGTGAGGGAGGATGAGCGAGAGAGAGAGGAGACGAGAAGAGAAGAGGAGAAGACGAAGAGAGAGAGAGAGAGATGAGAAGGAGGAGGAGGAGAGACGAGAGACGAAGAGAGAGAGAGAGAGAGATAAGAGAAAGACAAACATTGACGGCAACAAACAGCACCTAAGGAGGAGAAGGAGAAGAAGATAGACATAATGAAAGGAAGTGCGAGGATAACAAGAATGAGGAAAGAAGAGGAGAAGGAGAAGATTAGGGCGAGGAAGAGCAGGAGCAGGAGGAGGAAGAGGAAGAGATTAAAAGTAGGAGAGTGTAGGAGTACGAGTCAGGAGGAGGAGGAGGAGGATGAAGGGATGGAGAAGGATTAGGGAAATAAGGAAAAGGAAGAAGAGGAGGAAGATAAGAAGGGGAGGAGAAGCAGAAGGAAACTGAGGAAAAGGAAGAGGAGAAGGAGGAGAAAATTTAGGGGAAAACGAAGAAAAGGAGGAGGAGAGGAAGAAAATATGGAGGAGGATGAAGAGAAGAAAAAAAGAGTTAGAGAAAGAGGAGGAAACTGAGAAAAGGAAGGGAGGAAGAGGATGATGATCGAAGAAAAGAGAAAGAGGGAAAGGAGAGGAAGAGGAAAAGAGAAGGAGAGGAGAAGAGAGGAGTATAAAAGGAGGAAGAGAGAAAGAAAATTAGAGGAAAAGGAGGAAAGTAAGGAAAAGGAAGGGGAGAAGGAAGAGGAAGAGGAAGAGGAGGAGGAGAGGAAGAGGAGGAGGTGGAGAGAAGAAGAAAAGAGATCGGAGAAGCGAGAACGAAACAGAAAGAAAAGGCAGGGGAGAAGGAAGGGAAGAGGAGGAGGAGGAGAGGAGGAGGAGCGGACGCGACACCGAACTCCCGGCCGCCATCGCCAGCTGTTGCAGGCTCTCGTGCGCTCTGCAGTGGATGCCGGCGGGGAATCTTTTTTAATCTTTTATTTGTATTTTCTTCTCTCTCTCGCTCTCTCTCGCTCTCTCTCCTCTCTCTCTCTCTCTCTCTCTCTCTCTTCGCTCTCTCTCGCTCTCTCTCGCTCTCTCTCGCTCTCTCTCGCTCTTTTTCTTTGATTCGAGGTCTTTATTTTTTTCTTCTTCTTGGTTTTTTTCTGCCCCTTTTTTTTTTGAGTTGGTAGGTAGAGGGCGATCACTCCTTTTTCTCTTATATTGGTGTCTCAGGTAGGTACGTGTATTTTTTACTGTAGTTTTTCATTATTATATATAATATACTATATATTTTATATATTATATAGATATTATATATAGGATATTATTATTAATTAATTCCTTGTGTGTCGTGCTGTGCAGGCCTTGTGTGTGGTTGTATCGTGCCTTGTGTTGGATGTGTTGACAACTGCGCTGCGGTGACGATTGTGAGTAGTGCTTGTGTTTGTGTCAATGTGAGTGTGTGTGTGTGTGTGGTGAACATATGTGTGGAGTATGCAGTGTGTGCCTGTGTGTGGCTGTGTGGGGGAGGGGGGTATATGTAACATATTATATATATATTCACATAACACACATATAATTTTTCTGCTTTTTTCCCTTTCTCTTTTTCTTTCTTTCTTTTACTCGTTAATTCCATTTCATAACATTTTGGTATTTTATAAAAACAACGGAGAAAGGAAGATCATGTAATAAAAAGGATTAAATAGAATGGAAATGAAGATGAACGATTAAGAAGGAAAAAGACAAACTTAAATGAAAGATTTTACAGGTAAATATTGGATATTGAGAAAACGATTAAATATACAAAAGAAAAATTGTAATGTAAATGTAAACAAACGAGGATTTGAATGAGTATTGGCATGGCAGAAAAAATACAAAATTATGTCTAAAAACAAAAATAGATATAGATTTAAAAGAAGGAAAAGAAGAAGGGAGCAGACAAAAGAAAGTAGATCGTAATTGTAGCTCTTTCTCTCTCTGCAATTTCCTCTCTCCTTCCCCTCTTTCCTTCCCTCCTACCCGTCTCCCTCCTCCTTACGCCACCCCCTCCTTCCCTTACCACTCCTCCCTCCCTCCCCACCCGCCTCCCCACCCCTCTCTCCCCCTCCAATCCCTCCCTGCCTTCTCCACTCCCTCGCTGCCCTTCCCCCCATTCCCTCCTTCCTTCCCCCCACTCCCTCTACTCCCTCCCTTACCCCCCTTCCCTTCCCTCCCCCAGCTCCCTCCTTTCCTCCCCTACTCCTTCGCTCTCCCCGAT
>NW_020870104.1:76229-87364 GCF_003789085.1 Penaeus vannamei | reverse complement strand
AGGAGGGGGAGTGGGAGAGGAGTGAGAGGGAGGGAGGGGGAAGGGGGAAGGAGGTAGAGGATGGAGGCAGGGAGATGGAAGAAGAAGGGAGGGTAGGGAAGGAAAGGAGGAGGGAGGGAGGGAGGGCAGAATATATATATATATATATATATATAATATATATATATATATATATATATATATATATATATATATATATATATATATATATGTATATATATATATATATATATATATATATATATATATATATATATATATATATATAATATATATATATAGCGAGAGAGAGAGAGAGAGAGAGAGGAAAACCATTTAATACAAACAAACAAACAAGGAAAAAGAAAACGAGAGAGAGGAAGACAGGTAAAGAGAGAAAGTAAAAAAGGAAGAAAGAAAGAGACAAACAGGTGAAAAACGAGACAGAAAAGGAGCGAAAGGAGAAAGAGAGAAATGGTGGGGGGGTGGGGTGAGGGGGTCGGAGGGTAAATAAAGGGTTGCATCCTCCATGAATAATTAAGAAAAGTGTCGAGGTAAAGTTTCTTCTGCAGATCGACATCAAAAATAGATTCACGAAAAAAAAACGATAAAAAATAAAATTTTGTCTCTAACTTTCGTGACACCTAAGGGACAAAAAAAAAAAAAGAATAGAAAAAAAATAATAATGACAATAAAAAAATGAAAATATGGTGTTTTATGGTGCTGTATGATGCTTGTATAGTGACTATGGTGGCCTAAATGGTTTATGATAATGGGAATTGTGTCACGTCTATAGTATAATGATGGTTTATGGTGATGTTATGTTTATGGTAACAAGAGGTAAAGATTGTATCACAATATTTTTAGAAATACCGAAAATTCCATGAATAAAGACAAAAAAAAAAAAAAAGATCGATAAAGACAGAAGAGAAGAAAAAGGGAGACGAGATATAAAAAAAACATTGTAAAACAACTATGATGAGAACGAATAATGGATAAGAATGAAAACGAAAAAGAACAAAAAAAGAAAAAGAGAAGAAGATACAAAACAAAAAATGAGAAAATTCACAAAAATAAGAAAAAAGAAGACAAAAATACAATTATAAAGAATAAGAAAATAACAAAAAAGAAGAAACAACAAAACAAGAGAATAACAAGAAAAACAACAAATAAGAAATAACTTGTAAACAAGAAAACAGAAAAGAATAAAAAGGAATAAGAAAAAAGAAAACAAAGTACAAAAAACAAAGAACGAAAAATAGGACAACAATAGAGAGAGAAAAAAACAAAGAACAAAAAGAACAAAAAGAAAGAAAGAAAAAAGAAGACATCAAACAACAACAAAAAGAAAAACAAAGAAACGGAACAACATCAACAACAACGAAAAAAAACAAGAAGAAACAATAAAAAAACAACAACAAACAAACAAAGAAACGAAAAAACAAAACAACAACAACGAAAAAAACAAGAAAAAAAGAAAATAAAAAAGAAAGAAAGAGAAAGAAAATAGGGCACCCCGTCCAGAAGGAGCCTCGTTTTCTTGTCAAGCACTTAAGTGGCTCGTCAATACTTAAGGAAGCGGGGGAGTCGGCGCCCAGGGAAGGGGTGCACGGACGCCGCTACTTGATTAAAGTTTGGCGTACGAGGGGGAGCGGGAGCGGGGGGGGGGGCGTAGAGACAGCCTCAGGGGGGGAGAGGGGAGCGTAGAGACAGCCTCAGAGGGAGGGGGGGGGAGGGGCAGGAGGGAAAGGGGGAGGAGAGGGGGAGCGAAGAGGACTGCCTGGGGGGGGGGGGTAATGAGGGGAAGGGAGGGAGAGGGGGAAGGGGGAGCGTAGAGAAAGCCTCGGGGGAGGGGGAGGGGCGTAGAGACAGCCTCAGAGGGGGCGAGGAGCCTCGGGGGGGGGGCGTAGAGACAGCCTCGGGGGGGGGTAAAAAGGGAGGGGAGGGTGAAGTGGGAGTAGACGGGATAGGGGGATGGGCGGGGAGGAGGGGAAGGGGGATCGTAGAGACAGCCTGGAGGGGGGAGAGACAGTCACGGGGGGGGGGGGAGAGGGGATGAGGAAAGGAGCATAGAGACATCCTGGGAGGGGGGAGAGGAATGAGGAGAGCGGGGGAGCGTAGAGACAGCCTGGGGGGGGGCAATGAGGGGATGAGGGGAAGGGGGGAAGCTTAGAGACTGCCTGAGAGGGGAAGGGAGGAAAGGGGGAAGCAGGGTAGACGGGATGGGGGAAAGGGGGAGGAGGGGAAGGGGGAAGAGGGAAGCGCAGAGACAGGCTCGGGGGGGGGGGGATGGTAATGAGGGCATGAGGGAAAGGGTAGAGACAGTCACAGGGGTGAGGGGGGGAGAGGGGGAGGGAGGAGGCGTAGAGTCAGCCTGGGGTGGGGGTGGGAGAGGGTGGGGTAGAGACAGGGGGAGGGGGAAGAGAGGGGGAAGAGGGGAACATAGAGACTGTCCCGGGGGGGAGGGAAGAGGGGGAGGGGGGAGAGGAGAAGGAGGGTAGAGGGAAGAGGGAGGAGAGGTAAGAGGAAGGGAGGGGAGGGGGAAGTGGGGAGAGACAGAGGGAGGGGCGGGAGGAGGGGAAGGGGAGGGGAAGAGGGGAAGGAGTGAAGGTGGAAAGGGGAAGGGAGAGGGGAGAGGGAAGGGAGGGGAATATTCCTGGCTCTTTTTTATTATTTTTCTTTTCTTTTTTTTTTTTACTCTTTTGTGTCTTCTCTCCTTTCTTTCTCACTCCTTTCTCTTCCATCTTCTCCTCTTTTCTTACCTTCTTATCTTTCTCTCTCTTCTCACCTCTCTCCCCGGCTCTTTTTCTCTCTTTTTATGCTTTGTTCTTCTTCTCTTCTCCTGTGCTTTCTTTCTATTTGTTGTCTTTCCTTCTCTCATTCATTTCTCTTCTGTCTTTCCTTCTCCTGTCTTCTATCTTCTTATCTTTCTTCTCATTAGCTTTTTCTCTCTTTCTTATGCCTTGTCTTCTTTTTTTCTGCTTTTCTTCTCTTCTATGTCCTCTCTTGTTTTCTCCTCCCTGTCTTTCGCTTCTCTTCTATCTTTTCTCTCCCTAGATTTGTTTATCTTTCTTATGCCTTGTTTTTTTCTTTTCTATGTCTCCTTCTTGTCTTTTCTCTTCTCATCTCCCTTTCTCTTCTATCCTTTCTCTCTTAGCGCGTTCTCTCTTTTTCTATGCGCTGTCTATTTTTTTCTTCTCTTCTGTTTTCTTTTCTTTTCCTTCTTCTCTTCTTTTCTCTGTCTTTCCTTTTCTTTATCAATTTCTTTTCTATTTTTTCATCTTTTCTTCCTCTTCTCTCCCCTCGCGTCTATGTATCACCCTCTTTCGTCTGCCTCTCCTTCTCTTCTGCGTCTTCTCTTCCCCTCTCTATCTCTTCTCCTTTCTCTCTCTTCTGCCTTCCCTTCTCTGTCTTCCTTTCTCATTTCCATTTTTCTTCTGTCTTTCCTTCTTCCCCCTTTCTCTTCTATGTTCTCATCTCTTCTCTATCTTCTCCCCTTTCGCCCTTGCATCTCTTTAATCCTTTGCTCCTTCTCTCTTCCTCTCCCCTCTCTCTTCTTCTCTTTCACCGATGCAGTTTCTCTCTCTCTACGCATCTCTCTCTCTTCCCTTCCCTTCTCTTCTCACCTCTCCTTCCCTCCTCCCTCCTTCCGTCCCTCCCCCCCTCTTTCTCTCTCATTCCCCTCCCCCCTCCCTCTCCTCCCTCTCTACTTTCCCCCCCTCTTTCCTCTCTCCTTCTCTTCTTCCCTCTCTTTTCTCTCTCCTTCCTTCCTCTCCCCTCTCTTTCCTTCCCTTCTTCACCCCTCTTCCCTCTCTCTCTCTCCTTCCCTCTACCCCTCCTCTCTCTCTTCTCTCTCTTTCTCATTATCTCTCACTCCCTCTTTCTCTTTCCCCCTCCTCCTCCTCTCTCTCACTTCCTAGCTTGAACAATGTACATATATTTAAATTATCATAATTTTTATTTATTTTATCTCGCATTGCATTTTCTTTAATTTTCATTCACCTACACCCCCTCCCCCCCAAAAAAAAAAATCTTTGTCACAATGATTAATGCTAAATTTTTAGGTTTTGACTTGATTACAATTGTAAAAGTCTATAAAATGTTACGTTTTTTTCTTAACATGCAACGAAAAGGTTTAAATAATAACAAGGATAAAAGGAGGAAGAAGAGGAAGAAGAAAAAGAAAGAAAAAAGGAAAGAAATGAGGAGGAGTAGAAGAGGAGGAGAGGAAATCAGAAGAGGAGGAATAGCAAGAGGAAGATGGGGAAAATAGAAAGAAATTGAAGAAAGAAGAAGAGGAAACAGAAGAACAAGAAAAGAAGTATAAAAATAAGAACAAAAATTATAAGAGGAAGCGGAGGAAGAATAAGGAAGGAAGAGGAAGAGACAGAAGTAGAAGAAGAAGAAATATAAGAGAAAGATGAGGAAGAAGGAAAAGAAGAAGAGGAAGGAAAAGACAAACAACAATAAAAAATGCGGAAGGTGAATATAAATAGGCATAAGAAATAGAAAAGGAAAAGAACGAAAATCTCGTAAAAAACAAAATATTAAAGAGATGAAAAAGAAAAAGAGGAAGTAGTAGTAGTAATAGTAGTAGAAGAAGAAGAAAAAGAAGAAGAAGAGAAGAAAGAAGAAGAAGAAGAAGAAGAAAAGAAGAAAAAAAAGAAGAAAAGAAGAAGAAGAAAAAGAAAGAAGAAGAAGAAGAAGGAGGAGAAGAAGAAAAAGAAGTAAAAGAAGGGGAAGGAAAAGAAAAAGGGGAAGGAGAAGAAGAAGAAGAAGGAGAAGGAGTAAAAGAAGGGAAGGAGAAGAAGAAGAACAAATATACCCGAGAGAGAGAGAGAGAGAGAGAGAGAGAGAGAGAGAGAGAGAGAGAGAGAGAGAACAACCAACAACGAACACGCTAAAATGACTAAATTTACCATTTCGAAGAAACGAAAGGTGAACGATAACAATAAATGCAATAATAACAATAATAACAACAAATGAAATACCCGTAAAAAACAGCATTAAAAAAAAAAAGAATCAAGCGAAACACCGAAACGAACAAAAAATCACCCAACGCGTTCACGGTTTCGGACGAGGCCTGGAGACAGCGGTGACATAATTAAAACATTTCTGCCGAACGAAATATATGAAATTCAAATTGTGTGTGTTTAAACTTACAGCGAAATCTTGGTGTGGTCGGGGGGAGGGTGGAGGTGGGAAGGGAAGGAAGGGAGGGGGGGAGGGAGGGAAGGGAGGGGAAGGGAGGGAGGAGAGAGGAGAGGGGGAAAGGAGAGGGAGGAGGGAAGAGAGGAGAGAGGAAGAGGGAAGGAGAGGGAGGGGGGAAAGGAGAGGGAAGGGAGGGAGGAGAGGAGAGGAGAGGGAAGGGAGATGAGGGGAGGGGGGAAAGGAGAGGGAAGGGAGGGGAGGGGAGGGAGGGAAGGAGAAGAGGGATTTGATGGGGGAATTTTGAGATGAGGGGAATCGCCAGGGGGTGGTGGGGTGAGAGGTGAGATGGGGAGGGGGTAGGGTGGGAGTAGTGGGTGTTTAGAAGGAGGGGGGTAATAGAAGAGGAGAGAGAAATGAAGCAAGGGAGGAGAGAGAAGAGGGAGAGAGAAAAGAAAAGGGAAGAGAGAGAAAGAAAAAACAAGAATGGAAAGAAGGAGGAAAGGAAAAGAAGAAAAAGAAGAAAGAAGAAAAAGAGAAATAAGAAGAGAATTTGATAAATCAAGTGTAATGTGACATCTCTTTAGAGAATCATCAATTTTTATTTGAAAAGTGATTTTGTGTGCACGAGAGAGGGTGTACAAGTGCCTATTTTTGTGTGTACATTTGTATGTTATGTATGTTGTTATTGTATATGTGTTCTTGTTTATGTGTTATTGTGTATATGTGTGTCATTGGATATGTGTTATTGTATTTCTTTGCTTATGTGTTATTGTGTGTACGCTTATCCTTACTTATGTGTTATTGTGTGTATGTATCCTTGTATGTGTGTCCTTGTTTATGTGTTATTGTATGTGTGTTCTTGTTTATATGTTAATGTGCGCATGCGTATCCTTGTTTATGTGTCATTGTGTGTATTTGTGTCTTTGTTTATATGTTATTGTGTGTATGTGTATTTTCTATGTGTTGTTGTGTGTGCATGTGTTCGTACGTATGTAATTATGTGTGTATGTTTGTATAAATGAAATTTGGATTACAAGAAAGGAGATGTAGAAGAAAATGAATAATGATAATAAGAAAGGGAGGGAGAAAGGAGGAAAGAAAAAGAAGACGAAGAAGGAGAAAAATTACAAAACGAAAAGGAAGAAAAGTAGTAGAAGACGATCAATAAAAAAGGATAGAAGAAAAAAATGAAGAAGGAAAAAATGAAGAAGAAGAAAAAAGAAAAAATAGAAATGAAAGGCAATGTACCAACCAATCTGACCCACAAACGAACATTAAAAAAATTACGTAAAAAGATGAAAAGAAAGAGAGAGAAAAAAGAAGAAAGAGAAAAAAAAGAAGAGGAAGGGGAAGAAATACGAAGAGAGAAAGAAAAAGAAGAAGAAAAAAAGGATCCACTTTGTACCGGTATTTCAAAGAAGTAATTTTGAACTTCAAGACTGAGAGTTGAAGAATATTTGAAGTAATTCCCTATTTCATTTTCATTTTTTTTTTTTCTATTTCTTATCTTTTACTGAGAGGGAAAAATCGTCCAAAAAGATATATGCAATTTTTTGAGTGGGAGGATGTACCTTTTTTTTATTATCTGGTTTATGTATTTTCTTTTGAAGAAAGGTGTGTAGTGGTCCCAGGAAAGAATTACGAGAGGGATAGGTAGGACAGATAGATGAAGAGGGATAGATAGATAGATAGATAAAGAGGGATAGATAGATAGGGATAGATAGATGAAGAGGACAGATTGAAGAGGATAGATAGATGAAGAGGGACAGATAGATAAAGAGGGATGAAGAGGGAAGATAGATAGATAGAGAGATAAAGAGGGATAGAGAGATAAAGAGGGATAGATAGATGAAGAGGGATAGGTAGATGAAGAGGGATAGATTAGATAAAGAGGGATAGATAGATAAAGAGGGATAGATAGAGAAGAGGGACTGAAGAAGGGATAGATAGATAAAGAGGGATAGATAGATAAAGAGGGATAGAATAGATGAAGAGGGATAGATAGATGAAGAGGGATAGAGAGATAAGAGGGATAGATAGATAAAGAGGGATAGATAGATGAAGAGGGATAGATAGATGAAGAGGGACAGATAGATGAAGAGGGATAGATAGATACAGAGAGGGATAGATAGATAAGAGATAGATAGATATAGATAGATGAAGAGGGATAGATAGATGAAGAGGGATAGATAGATAAAGAGGGATAGATAGATGAAGAGGGACAGATAGATGAAGAGGAATAGACAGATGAAGAGGGATAGATAAAGAGGGATAGATAGAGAGGATATAGATGAAGAGATAGATAGATAAGAGATAGATAGATGAAGAGGATAGATAGGGATAGATAAAGAGGGAGACGATATAGATAAAGAGGGGATAGATAGATAGATAGATAAAGCGATAGATAGATAGATTAGTAGATAGATAGATAAAGATAGATAGATAGGGATAGATAGAAGAGGGAGATAGATAGATAGATAGATGAAGAGGGATAGATAGAGACGAGACAGATAGATGAAGAGAGATCAGATGACAGATGAAGAGACAGATAGATAGACAGGGATAACTAGATAAAGAGGGATAGGATAGATAGATACATAGATAGGATAGACGATAGATAGACTAGATAAAGAGACGACATCGAATAAATCAGTAGACAGGTAGACCTTTGAATAAACAGGTAGACAGTTACATAGATAGACAGATAGAGTTGAATAAGGAGATTGATATAAAGTTGAATAGATAGTTATACAATATATATATGTATTCATATCTATCTATCTATATAAGTAGATAGAAATTTGAACGAAAGGAACAAAAAACAAAATCAAAGAAGAGAAAAGAGAGAAGAAGAGAAGAAGAAGAAGAAAAGAAAAAAAAAAAAAAAAGAATAAAAAAGAGAAAATTGAGAAAAAGTTGAAAAAAATACTGATAGCCTTCTCTTCCTTACGCTATCACGTGACTAATGACTAGTTAATTATCGGTTAACGACCCACCCGGGGACGAACTACCACTTAATGACACTAACGACCATCGACTGTGACTAACGACTGTGATCTCTAACGACTGGCAGCGTCTTGACTAACAAGGTTGTTTGCGTCTTGGGCTAACTAGAGGAAAGGTTTGAAAGTCACTTTTTTCAGAGTATTTCTATTATTATTATTATTATTATTATTATTATTTGCCTTTATTCTTCCGTTCTGTATAAACTATGGTTAGATTTTGAAGGTATGTTTATTGGGGGTGGGGGCTCGTTGTATTTTCCCTCCTAAAAATGTTCTTTCATTCATCAGTCTGTTTGCTTGTATGCTGTTATCTGTGTGCGTAACTACATTTACACAACAACTGTAGATTAAAAGACAAAATAACCAAAAATGACCATTCCAGACGAACAGCAACAATAACAACAACGACAACAAAAACAACTTCAACAACAACAGCAACAATAACGGCAACATCAACAACTAGTAACGACAACAACAACATAATAAAACTTCAACAACAACAAAAACAACATCAACAACAAATAACGACAGCAACAAAAACAACAACAACTTCAACAGCATCAATAAAAAAATAACAACAACAAAAAGCAACTTTAACAACAACAATTACTACTACTACTACTAAACGATATACTAGATATAATTATAAGTGATATATTGCATCTCTGTGCTCCCCCCCCCCCATCCTTCCCTACTCGATGAGGAAAAAGAAAAGAAAAATAAACAAAGATTCAAAAACACAACATTATTTCCACATCTTTGAGAGGGAGAATCAACACGAGATTTGCGAAAGATACACATATATACGTACGTATAGACACACACACACACACGGACGTACAGTACATACATACGCATACGGATAGAAACACACACACACATACGCAAATCCCCCCCCACCACCACCCAACGTACACACGCACAAATGTTCTGCACACGCACACACATAAATGCTTTGCACACACACACACATAATTGTTCTGCACACACATAAATGTTCTGCACACGCACACACACATATGAATGTTCATCACACATACACACACACAACCCTCCTCCACGCACACACACGCACTCAAATGCTCTGCCCGCACGCGTTCTGCCACTCAGCCGCGCGTGACATTCACCTGTAATCAGAACACGACTTCCGGCCAAACAGGTGAGTGAAAATGGAGGGAGTCAACTTTGAAATCTGCGGCGCACCAATTGCTCTCTCTGTCTCTGTCTCTTTTCTATTTCAATTTCTGTCTCTGTATTTTTTTTTTTTTTTGCTTCCTGTGTCTGTCTGTCTGTCTCTCTTTCTCTGTCTTTTAATTTCTGTCAGTATTTTTTTTGCTTTCTACTTCTGTCTGTCTGTCCCTGTCTCTCTTTCTCTCTGGCTTTCTGTCTATCTGTCTGTCTGTCTCTCCTGCTTTGCCCCTGTTTGTCTGTTTACCTGTCTGTCTGTCTCCCCTGCTTTGCCCCTGTTCGTCTGTCTGTCTGTCTGCATGTTAGTTTTTTTCTGTCTGTCTGTCTCTCCTGCTTTGCCCCTGTTCGTCTGTCTGTCTGTCTGCATGTTAGTTTTTTTCTGTCTGTCTGTCTCTCCCTGTCACGACCCTCTGTATTCTCTTTGTTCCTTGTTGTTCGATGTTTTTTGACTCTCGTATCGATTTTTATTTCATTTTTTTAAAGTTCAGGTTGACGACACATTTTGTTTTATTCTTTATTTTTATTTTTGTATCTTTTTCTTGTATTTTGTTTGTGTTTTTTTTTGTTCTTATTTTCTTTTTCCTTCTCTTTCCCCTCTCCTCTTCTTTTTCTTCTCTCTTCCTCCTCTTCTTCTACAGAGAAAGGGAGAAGAAATAAACAGATTTAGATAGATAAACAGACATACATACATACAAACTACAAACATACATACACACACACGTACATACATAAATACATGAATACACACATAAAACACGCATACGAATACATACATACATACCACGAATACACACATACATCCATACGCCACATTCACCCATCCATCCATACAGACAGACAGACACGCACCCACCTCATCGATCCAACCAAACAAACAAACAGACACAAAACGGAAACAGAGAGACTCAACCCCCTCCTCCCCCCCGCCCCCCCCTCCCCTCCCACCTCCCGCCAGAGAAGGAAATCTAGCGAAGGGAAAATCACGTAGCGGAATGTCGCTACAGTTTAGCGGAATCAATGAAAAATTCCCCGCTTGATTCTCTGACACATCGTCGACGGCAGGAAGGTAAAAGGGTAATTAAATTCCCAAATGACTTTTTAATGAAAGGAGCATCAAACACTTAGTCGATATGCAGTGGGGGTACGGGAGGGTAGGGTGGGGAAAGGTGGGTAGGGTAGGTAGGGTGGGGAAGGAAGGGGTGGGTGGGTAGGTAAAAGCTGGGTGGGTAAGGGTGGAGAGGGTGGGGGTGGCTGGGTAGGTAGGGATGGGTGGGTGGGGAAGGGTTGGGAAAGAAGCAGGAGAGGGTGGGTGGGTAGGTAAAAGGTGGGTGGGTAGGGTGGGGAAGGGGTGGGAAAGGTGGGGCAGGTTAGGGGTGGGTGGGTAAGGGTGGGGGAGGAAGGGGTGGGAAGGGTGTGGAAGGAAGGGATGGTGGGCAGGTAAAGGTGTATAGATGGGTGGGTAGGTGGGTAGGTAATGGATGGGCGGGCAGGTTATGGGTGGGTGTATAGGTAAAGGATGGGTAAGGGTAGGGAGGGAAGGGGTGGGTGGGAAGGCAAGGGGTGGGTGTATAGGTAAAGGGTAGGTGGGTGGGTAAAGGATGGTAAGGAAGGGGAAGAAGGGGTGGTGAATAGGTACAGGGTGGGTGGGTGAGTAAGGGGTAGGGAAGGGGTATGGTGGGTTGTTGGGTAAGGGGAAGATGGATGGGGAAGTAAGGGGCGGTTGGGTAAGCGGGACGGGTAAGGTGTGTAGTGCAGGTAAGAGGTAAGTGGTTGGGGAGGTAAGGAGTGGGTAAGTGGGCAGGTTTGACCTGG
>NW_020870104.1:68729-71229 GCF_003789085.1 Penaeus vannamei | reverse complement strand
AAAAAAAACGAGAGGTTTAGTTAGAATATCATCTCAAAGAAAACTAAAGCCCTCATTCCCCCTTTTGAACCCCTTCCCTCAAACTCCTTCGTCCCCCCTTTCCCCATCAACCCCCCTACAAAGCCCCAACCCCCCATCCCACCTCCAACCCCCCCGAAAATCTACAAGGAGGGCAGCAAGCCAAGACGGGAAAACGAGAGTGTTAGATAGATTACAAAATAGAACCTTTTTCACTCTTTTTCAACCCCTCCCACAGGACCCTCCTCCCAACCCCTTAAAAACTACAAGAAACCAGCAACCCTCTCCTCCCCCATAAACTCCCTTCCCCTGCATTCCTCTTCTTCCCATCACAACTCCTCTAACCCCCAACCCCTTCCCCATTTCCACAACTCCTTAAAACCTACAAGGAGCCAACAAGCCAAGACAATTCTTCAACCCTCCTTCCCCAACCCTTTTCCCCCAACCCCCTTCCCTTCCAACCACCAACCCTTTTCCTCTCTCCCAACCCCTTAAAACCTACAAGGTGCCAGTAAAACCAAGACACTCTTTTCAACCCTTTCCCCCATCCCTCTCCAACCCCATCGCCCTCCAACCCCCAACTCTCCTCCAACCGCCTTTCCTTGTCCCAACCTTCCTCCAACCCCCTTCCAAACCCCTTTCCCTCCTCGCCAACCCCAAGAACACTCAAGACCCTCCCACCCCTTAAACCTGCCCTCCCCCATCGCCCTCCACCCTCCAAGCCCCGTCCAACCCTCCAACCGCCTTTCTCCAACCCCTTCCCGCCTCTAAACCTCCCTCCCAACCCCCTAAAACAGCTACAGGGAGCCAGCAAGCCAAGACAATTCTTCAATCCTCCCTTCCCTCACCCCTTCCCCTCCCAACCCTTCCAACCCCCCAACCCTTCCAACTTGCGCCAACCCCTTCCTCCGCCCTCACACTTCTTAAGAACCTAACAAAGAGCAGCAAGCCAAGACCTCTTCAACCACTCCCCGCATCCCCCTCCAACCGCTTTTTTCTTGCCCCTCCACCCGCACTCTCCTCCAACCCCCTCCAATCCCTTTCCAACCCCTTTCCAACCCCTTATCCCCTCCTCCCAAACGCAAGACACTTCAACCCCTCCCACCCCCTTAAACCTCACTCCCCCCATCCCTCCAACCCTCCAACTCCTCCAACCCCCTCCTCCAACCCCCTTCCCGCCTCCTAACCCGCCTACCTCCACCCTCTAAAAACCTACAGGGAGCCAGCAAGCCAGACAATTCTTCATCTCTCCACTTCCGCCTCAACCCCCTTCTCCCCCTCCCAACCCTTCCAACCCGCAACCCTTCCAACCCCCACACCCCTTCCTCCCCCTCCCAACTTCTTAAAACCTACAAAGAGCCAGCAAGCCAAGACCACTCTTTCAAAACCCCTCCCCCATCCCTCAACCGCTTTTTCTTCCTCTCCAAACCCCCAACTCTCTCCAACCCCTCCCAATCCTTTCCAACCCCCTGTACCCAACCACTTTCCCCTCCTCCCAACGCAAGACACTCAAACCCCTCCCCACCCCCTTAAACCTCCCTCCCCCCATCCACTCCAACCCTCCAACTCCTCCAACCCCTTCCTCAACCCCTTCCCGCTCTAACCCCTCCCAACCCCTAAAAGCCTACAGGGGAGCCAGAAGCCAAGAACAATTCTTCAATCTCTCCTCCTTCAACCCCTTTCCCCATCCCAACCCTTCACCCCCAACCCTTCCAACCCAACGCCCCTTCCTCCCCCTCCCAACTTCTTAAAACCTACAAAAGGAGCCCAGCAAGCCAAGACACTCTTTCAAACCCTCCCATCCCCCCTCCAACCGCTTTTTTTTTCTTCCCCTCTCAACGCCACAAACTCTCTCCAACCGCCCTCCAATCCCTTTCCAACCCCCCTTCCAACCCTTTCCCCTCCTCCCAACCGCAAAGACGACTCACCCCTCCCCACCTCCCTTAAACCTCCTCCCCCCATCCCTCCAACCCCTCCAACCCCCGCAACCGCCTTCCTCCAACCTCTTTCCCGCCTCCTAACCCCCCTCCCAACCCCCTAAAAACCTACAAGGAGCCAGCAAGCCAAGAACGGCAAACGAGAGAGTGAGTTAATCCCGAGTTCGCGGAAGGGGGGGACGGGGAAGAGGGGGAAGGAGGGGGGGGGGCTGCGTAATGCCGCTCGTCCATTCTTGGTTGTTTCATTAGCCCAGCCTCGACCCGCCCGGGGGAAAGGGGCCCTCCGGGGGGCCGGTGCGGGCGGGCGGGGGATGGGGCGGAAGGCGGAGAGGGGGGGAGGGGTGGGGAGAACGGACGAAATTGGGGAGGGGGAATGGGGGTGGGGTGAAAGGGAGGGGAAATGGGAGAAGGGGAGAGGGTGGATGGAGATGGAGTGGGTAAAAGAGTTAAAGATGGGGGATGTGGAGAAGGAAGGAAAAGAAGCGGTGGGGGAGGGAATGAGAGGGGGAAGGATGGAGGGGGGATGGGGAGAAATAGAAGAGAGG
>NW_020870104.1:58450-63205 GCF_003789085.1 Penaeus vannamei | reverse complement strand
ATACAAAAATAATCGACAAATCCCCGGATGATAAACGTTCTAGGAAAACTTACATGTGGAACGTTCGACTTCCAGAAAGTTTCAAAACATTAAGTGCAGTCGCAGGGGTCGGGACATGCAGCCACGCTTTCATGGCAAGCTTAAGGTGAAACTGAGGGAGGAGAAGGAGAAGAAGAGGAGAAAGGGAAGGGAAAGAGAGATAGGGAAGAGGGGAGAAAGAGGAGAGAGGGAAAGAGGGAGAGAGGGAGAAAGGAGAATGGAGGAGAGAGAGGGGAGGGAGGAGAGAGAGAGGGGAGAGAGAGAGAGAGGGAGGGAGAGAGATGAGAGGGGAGAGAGAGAGAGGGGGAGGGAGAGAGAGGGGGAGGAGGAGAGAGGAGGAGAGAGAGAGAGAGAGAGAGAGAGAGAGAGAGAGAGAGAGAGAGAGAGAGAGAGAGAGAGAGAGAGAGAGAGAGAGAGAGAGAGAGAGAGAGAGAGAGAGAGAGAGAGAGAGAGAGCGACCAGAGAGACAGAGAGAGAAAATAACAAACAAAAAAGCCTAGTGGAGAACGTATTATTGTTATTAATGACAACAACGATAATAATAATAACTCAATAATAATAATGATAAGAGAAAAAAACGAATCAATAATAACAATAACAATAACAATAATAAAATCAACAATAACAGTAATAATAACAACAACCATAATGATGACGATCATTTCAACACTACCACCTCTTCATCAAGACTGTCGTTCCCCACAGCCTTCTACACCTCCCCCCACACACACACCTTAGACCTACCCATCCCTAGGACTACCTACTCTCCCCCTCACCCCTCCACCCCCACACCTTAGACCTACCCCTCCCTAGCCCTACCTACCCTCCCCCCCTCCACCCCCACACCTTTGACCTACCCCTCCCAATAGGCCTACCTGCCCCCCCTCACCCCTCCACCCCACATCTTAGACCCACCCTCCCTAGCCCCTACCCACCCTCCCCCCTCACCCCTCCACCCCCACACCTTAGACCTTACCCCTCCCTAGCCCTACCTACCCTCCCCCCCCTCCACCCCACACATTTGACCTACCCCTCCCTATAGGCCTACCTACCCTTCCCCTCACCCTCAAACCCCACATCTTAGACCCACCCCTCCCTAGCCCTACCCACCCTCCTCCTCCCCTCTTGACCCCCACACCTTTGACCTACCCACCCTCCCCCTCACCCCTCCACCCCACACCTTAGACCTACCCCTCCCTAGCCCTCCCTAGCCCTACCTACCCTCCCCCCTCCACCCCTACACCTTTGACCTACCCCTCCCAATAGGCCTACCTGCCCCCCCCTCACCCCTCCACCCCCCACATCTTAGACCCACCCCTCCCTTAGCCCTACCCACCCTCCCCCTCACCCCTCCACCCCTCCTTAGACCTACCCCTCCCTAGCTCTACCTACCCTCCCCTCCACCCCCACACATTTGACTTACCCCTCCCTATCTTATACCCTTCCCTATGCCCCTCCTCCTCCCTTTTCCCCTTGACCCCACACTTGACCTACCCACCCTCCCCTCACCCCTCCACCCCACACACCTTAGACCCTACCCCCTCACTAGCCCGCCCTAGCCCTACCTACCCTCCCCCCTCCTCCACCCCCCACACCTTTGACCTACCCCTCCCTATAGGCCTACCTACCCCACCCGGCACACCTTCCACCTTAGTGAAGAGAAGCCCATCCGTCACTACTGCCTCAGGCCTACACACACGGCCTCCACACACCTTCACCCTCCACAGCTGACATCTTATCAGCTGTTTGTTTTGTGGTGTCCGATGCGGGTGTTTGTGATTCCTGGTAAGGGTGTTTGTATAATTAATCTGCGGATTTGATATATCTTTTTTTCTTTTTGGGTATATCTGTGGTTTGAATAGGATAATGATACGAAATAGACTATTAGACTAAATACACACACACACACACACACACACACACACACACACACACACACACACACACACACCCACACACACACACACACACACACACACCACACACAACACACACACACACAAACGAACGCACATGCACACAAACGTATTTATTCACATTTCTTTTCTTTCTTGTGGATCTGTGAATCTGAGACAGACTCGCAGATGCTTCCAGATATCTAATTTTGTATAAATTCGAACACGTGTGGGATTCTGTGTGACCGAAATAACACGAAGGAAAATAAAGGGAATCCTAGTCATATACGGCCACACCAAAATAACATTTAAAAAAAAATCAAAAAAAACGAAGCGATGTTCCATATGCATATATATCACTATAACCGAGTATGCTATTATGTTATCACAATAAGACAAACAGCACATCGTTGTACAACTAAATTTCCGTAACCAAATAAGCTAAACCAAATAAATGTGTATACATAAACAACACATCTTTATACATATCTTTATGTAGTCCTTTTACGCAAAACACGACCATATTTTCCGAATCTCAGACCACCGCCAACCAGGACTCTAAAATGACCATCCATAAGAAACATATCTTCATACAAGCACATTTTACTTCAGTTAAGTAAACAGTATACACTAAACAAGGAATCATACTTTGTGATATCGCATACCGCCGCTAAAAATATCTCTCATGTCTTCTCGCACATTTTCTGGATCTCAAACCACCGCCCACATGATCCTTATGCCTCGAAACATACTTTCTGAATCGCATACCGCCGCCAAACATATCTCTCACGCCTCGACGCATATTTTCAGAATCTCATACCACCGCCAACCATAACCCTTATGTCTCCACGCATATTTTCAGAATCTTAAACCAGCGCTAAACACATGTCTCAACCCTCAACGTACATTTTCTGGATCTCAAACCACCGCCAACATAACCCTTATGTCTCGACACACTTTCTGAATCGCATATCGCCGCCAAACATATCTCTCACGCCTCGACGCATATTTTCGGATTCTCAAACCACCGCCAACATAACCCGTATGTCTCGACACATACTTTCTGAATCGCATATCGCCGCCAACATACCTCTCACGTCTCAACGCACATCATCTGAATCTAAAACCACCGCCAACATACCTCTCACATCTCAACGCACATCATCTGAATCTAAAACCACCGCCAACATACCTCTCACATCTCAACGCACATCATCTGAATCTAAAACCACCGCCAACATAACTCATGTCTCAACGCACATCATCTGAATCTAAAACCACCGCCAACATAACTCATGTCTCAACGCACATCATCATCTAAAACCACCGTCATTCTCAACGCACATCATCTGAATCCCACACCACCGCCAAGCACATCTCTCACGTCCTCAACGCACAAAATGCAGCGTAGAGTCACGGACAAAAGTCATGTCGTGGATGAGGCTTCGAAACCCATCGCCAGAAAGGGTCACATTAATTGAGTGTTCGAGACGGCATTGGGAACCATCTCTGAATTAATCTTTTTGGATCGCGAGTCAAAACGTCACTAAAAATAACGAAACTGATGGGGGGAAAGTAAAGAATTTCAATTGATAAAAAAAAAAAAAAAACTCGCTCAACTGCTGTGTGAAGATGCTAAAAAAATCAATTCATAAAAAATCCAGTTCTCGTTATTTCAGCTTTTCCATTTCTCTTAAATAACTGATTACTCCCCCATACGTAAAAAAGGAATCATTACTCAAAAAAAAAAAAAAATAATAATAATAAAATAATAATAAAAATATCAAAAAATAAAATAATAATAATATTCAAGAAAAAAAAAAACACTATTCATACGAGATGGGTCAAAGAGAACATGTTTCCCATTGACCCGGGGTTAAATACGTTTCTATTCATACAAGGAAAATTCCCCTTCAATTTACAGGGGGGGGAATTCTAAAGCATAAAAAGGAAAATAACAAAATCCGATTTATTCACATTTCTAAAATCTATTTCAATTTGTATGGAGAAAAAACAAACATTTCATTTCTAATTATAGTAAGAGCTATAATTCCCTAGGAATATCTACTTTTGTCTTCGATAATGGGAAAAAGACAATTGTCTCTCATCAAAAATGAACTTTAAATTACCATTCTCTCTTGTAGAAAAATAAATCGAACTCTCACTTGGGGGGGGGGGGATCCACTCATCTTTTAGAAAAAAAAAATCACTTGGGAAAAATATTTTTGTTAAAATCATGAAAAGAGAAAATATGACTTATCTATTGGGAACAAAAAACATTTTTTTCTTAGGAAAAATCCACTCCTCACTCCACCCATAAAAAAAAAAAAATTCCCACTGGAAAAAACAAAACCGAAAATTCTAATCTTATATTGGCAGAAAAAAATCACTTCTTTCTTAGAAACGGTCGAAGAAAAAGGAAGATTCTACTTCCAAAAAAAATAAAGAAAACAAAATTCCACTTCCAAGAAAAAAAATAAAGAAAAGAAAATTCCACTTCCAAGGAAAAAAAAAAAAAAAAGAAAAGAAAATTCCACCTTCGTGTATTTCACCAAAACGCACAAAGGGAAAAACATGTTCCTTCATGAACTACATTCAACGGGGCATCCCACGAAGGGTCAAAAGACAATAGGAAAAAAATATATATATAATACTGAAGATAACAACGGGAGACACTAGGAAGAAAATTTTTAAAATGGCAGTATGTTAGTCTACCTACATGCACTATTTTCCTTTTTTCAATTTTTTTTTAAATCTTATCATTTACTGTTTTCATATTTTCGTTCTGAATCACAGAACGTATGTGATCGCATTAATTATT
>NW_020870104.1:15000-17500 GCF_003789085.1 Penaeus vannamei | reverse complement strand
TTCGTTTTAAGTCCTCCCTGCGTTGCTTTTGACGTGGAATATATTTGTACACACAAACACACAACACACACGCTAACGCACATCAGACCGCACGCACGCACGCACGCACACACGCACGCACGCACGCACGCACGCACGCACGCACGCACGCACGCACGCACGCACCACGCACGCACGCACGCACACACACACACACACACACACACACACACACACACACACACACACACACACACACACACACACACACACACACACACACACACACACACATAAACACATATACATAAACACACACATATATAAAACACAGACACATATAAAACACACATATAAGAACACACACACACACACCACACGCACACATATGCACACACGCACGCTCGCACGGACATTTATATGCCGTTTCTGTAATGCTCCCAACCCTGCGGCCGCGATGCTCGTACCTTACTAAGTTATTTCGCTCGCGTGTCTCATTCCACTTTCTCCTTCCTCATAAGCCCTTCCCATCTTCCACTCTTTATTTTTCTTCCCCCCCTCCTTTTCTCCTTCTTTTTATTCCCCTCCGTCTGTTTTCGATGTGTCGCAGCCCCGGCTAAGGCCAAAGAACGCCATCTATTCACGGGGAGTGGTGCGTGTGCCACTTGTGTGTTTGTGCCATCTGGGGATAAAAATACATAGCTTTAGTTGCCTTTTTCATTAGAGTGTTTTATGGGCCTCCATAGAAGCGAGGTTGGGCGTGTGCGCGCTGGCAATTAATGAATGTCTAAGGGGGTATCGTTTGGTTTGCTAGAAAACTATATGTATTGTTGAATTCTGTCTCTCTCTCTCTCTCTCTCTCTCTCTCTCTGTCTCTCTCTCTCTCTCTCTCTCTCTCTCTCTCTCTCTCTCTCTCTCTCTCTCTCTCTCTCTCTCTCTCTCTCTCTCTCTCTCTCTCTCTCTCTCTCTCTCTCTCTCTCTCTCTCTCTCTCTCTCTCTCTCTCTCTCTCTCTCTCTCTCTCTCTCTCTCTCTCTCTCTCTCTCTCTCTCTCTCTTCTCTCTCTCTCTCTCTCTCTCTCTCTCTCTCTCTCTCTCTCAGTCTCTCTTCTCTCTCTCTCCTTCGCTCCCCCCCCCCCTCTCTCTCTCTCTCTCTCTCTCTCTCTTCTCCTCTCTCTCTCTCTCTCTCTCTCTCTCTCTCTCTCTCTCTCTCTCTCTCTCTCTCTCTCTCTCTCTCTCTCTCTGTGGATGGTTTATGCCAGTTTCTTCCATTTCTGTGATATTTATTGTGGAAGTAATTAAATTCCTTTAAAAGGGAAACCTTTGGAAAGAATAACAAACTCAAGTGTAGAAGTTTTGACGTTGGTTGGAATAAGATTTTTAGTGACCTTGTTTTCGTGACGATTCAAGCTGGATATGTAAAGTCCATATTTGTTTTTCCTTCAAAACTTAGTCTTTATATTACACATTTCTTTTTTATGAGAAGGAAAAACTACACATTAAATTATCTTGTAGTGAGCCTTGTAGATAGAGCGGCTTCCCCTTAACACGAGTAACTGAAACGTGGCGTGGAGGTCCCGTAGAGTACCGTGTCAGTTGCGCTCGGTGCTATCCTCCACACGTACCACAGTGCAAACATACAGATGGAGGACGGGTTGCTACTTCAAGTCCGTGCTACATTCCCTTCTCGCTGCTATATTCCTGAGGTAAACACGGAGGTGTGTGAGGGAATTATGTTGACTCTTACTGCAGATTCGGATTGGTTGGTTCAGGAGCTCAGAGCCGAGGGGGAGGGGAAGAGAGGGGTGGGGAGGGGGGAGGTGAGAGCCTTTTGGTGAGATTAATGGAGTGAAGGAAGATATATAGGAGCGTGCGTTAAGTATGCTGTACATTCTGGAAGCATTGCGAGGCAGATGGTTTCTCTGCGTTGACCTAAGATACCGCATAGCCAAGTCTTTCGTACCGTACTATGAGAAACGTTGCCTTTAGATTCTGTACACGTAAAACCATTAATATATTTAATTACCTAAGTCATTATACAACGGTGCACCTGTACGCACATACACACACAGATCCACATAAAGGGATATCCAACTGGCAATGCGAGAGATGGGGGGATCACTCCAACGTCAACGGCAGCTGGTATTCGTTCTGCTCAGGCATTTGGATAACAAATTCGTGTGGGTATGGATATGAATCTATATTTAGTTATCTATATTTATATTTAGTTAGTTTTATATATTTATATAACTATTTATATTTATCTGTATCTATATTTAGTTAGATACAGGTGTATGTGTCCATGTGTATGCATGGCCTTGTGTTTCTGGGTCCGTGTGTGAATATATGTTTATGAATCTAAAAACACCCTTATACCCAAATCCAAACTTACTGTAAAAGCCGTATACATACATGTCAAGTAAATCTGAAAGAGATGGGATGCGTTTTTCTTCCCTGCCCATTTCTCGGAAACTTCCAGAAACATCTTGTCGATGATCTCTGTCTTGGAAGATGTTTGGATGCT
>NW_020870104.1:0-7500 GCF_003789085.1 Penaeus vannamei | reverse complement strand
TCTACATTCATCACTTTAATGGCACCTTGAGGGAGTGCCGCGGTGTGCCAGCCACCACCTCCATCACGCGGCCTTCGTGCGCGACAGTACACGGCCGATCTACATGGGAGGGGGGTGGGGGGGTGTGGAAAGGGGTGGATGTAGGGTAGGAGTGGGTAGGGATTGGGTCAGTGTGTGGATTGGATGTATTAGCTGGTGGATAGAGAGAGTAGGTAGGGGATTTGGGGTACAAATTGTGGGTAGGAGATTGGGGTTGGATTGTAAAAGGGTATTAGCTGGAAATTGGGGATAAGTACAGGGACTAGGGTAGGTTGTGGATTGGGGGCAATTGCTGTTGGATAGATGAGGTAAGGGGATTGGGTTCGTGTTTGGATTAAGGGTACAAATTAGGGGCAGGGGTAGGTAGGTGACGGGATTAGTGTGTAATAGGGGTACTAGCTGTAGGATTGGGGAAAGTAGGGGGACTAGGCTAAGTTTGTGGATTGGTTGCACTAGCTTGAAGGCAGAGGGGTTTTGGGTAGTGTGTGGTGCGAGGAGTGTGGAGGGGGGTACTATGGGTGGGGGTCTGGCTAGATGTTAGATGTGATGGAAGGAGTGTCTGCTGTAGAAATGAATTATATTTTTTTTGTATTTTTTTTTATCTCACATGTGTGTATAAAAACGGGAAGAAAATCCCATATTCAAAAGGTCGCTTATGTAAACAAAGACATGATATTCGTATCCAGAATGTCCGGGAGTAAACAATGGCATATTAGCATTAGAGTCGTCTTTGCCTTTTGTGCTTCACCTTATTCGCATATTGTCTCCACTTGGCACTTTGTTCTTATTTCATTTTTCTAGTTTCGGCTTACGTTTCCTTTTTTTTCCTATGTGTCTATTCAACTGTGAATTTCTTTGTGCCCTTATTTTTCTTTTCTTTTTTTTTTTTTTTTTTTTTTTTTTTTTGTCTTTCCATTTACTTGCCAAAATGTTTGAGTTTATCCCCAAAGAGAGAAGAGAGAGAGACAGAGACAGAGAACAGAGAAGAGAGAGAGAGAGAGACAGACAGACAGACAGAGAAGAGAAAGAGAAAGAAAACGAGAGAAAAAAAAAAAGAACACACACAAAAAAATAACCAGAGCAAGAGCAAAAACAACAAACAGACAGAGAGAGAAATAAACATTAAAGAAAAAAAAGGAGATAGAGGCACTGCCTGTTGGATCTCAAGAGCAAGAGGAGATTTAGTCAAGCACTCTTAGCCAAATTAAATACTCCTCTCCCGGTAAGTTTGTGACTCCAACGTAGGACATTGTGGGGGGGGGGGGGGTCAGCATTCCGGCATTCCTCTAAGAATTTCTGTACAGGTCTAAGCTCTGTATTCACCTCCTCCTTCTGGCCGGTTGAATGGCGTCTGCGTATTCTTTATGGATAGGGACGTAGGTATATGTATATATACACTCGTATGCACACGTAGAAACATATACATATATACATATATACGTACATACATGCATGCATGCACACACACACACACACACACACACACACACACACACACACACACACACACACACACACACACACACACACACACACACACACACACACACACACACACACACACACACACACACACACACACACACACACACACACACACACACACACACACACGTACACACTCTACTTCAGTGGAGGTAAAGTAATGATTTGGAAAGGCAGGCAAGAACGTTTTATAATTACGATTGCGAAAAAGGGAGGCAAATTATCGAAGAGAAATAATTACATTGTAGATGTATCTCATTAGTATGTAATTGCATTATTCTCCATATTATTTATCGAGTAATGTTATAGAATTAGTCGAAGTATAATGAAATGATTTTTTTGTTCAATGGCAGACGCGAATTTCTCTCTCCTCTCTCTCTTCTCTCTCTTCTTCTTCTCTCTCTCTCTCTCTCTCTCTCTCTCTCTCTCTCTCTCTCTCTCTCTCTCTCTCTCTCCCCCTCTCTCTCCCCCTCCTCCCCTCCCTCTCCCCTCCCTCCCTCTCCCCCTCCCTCTCCCCCTCCCTTCTTCCCTCTCTCCCTCTCTCCCTCTCCGTCTCCCTCTCTCGGAACGAATTAGATTAGAAAAATTTTAAAAGAGCGAAAATTATCTTGGAAAAAAAAATATATACAAAGATTCAAAAGTGAATTAAAAGGAGAGAGGCACAAAACCGGCCTTATATACGAAGACAGAGTAAAGGGTAATGAAAGAACGGCAAAAGAGAAAGGTTGATAAGAGAACATTGATTGGATGATGAAGAGGACAAGAAGATGAAGGCGAAAAAGAGAGAGAAAAGAGGAGTTAGACAAAGGTGTAGAGAAAGAAGAACGAAAAGAGAGGAAAATGTAGAAAGGGAGATGAAGAGGGAGAAATGAAGAAAAAGGGTGAGAAAGGGTGGAAATTTTGGTAAAGAGAGACAAAGAGAAAATGAATGAAAAGGGCGGTAAAGAGAAACGAGAAGAAAAAGAGAGGGGGAGAGCGCAGAAAAGTGGAGTTGATAAAGACTAAGTGAAGAAATAGGGAGAAGGGGAGGAACGAGAGAAGAAAAAAATATACAGACGGTGCGAAGGGGTAATAAGGAGGACAGGGAGAAGAAAGAAAGTGGGAGGAAAAACAGAAAAGGCGAATATGGAGACGAAAAAAAATGAGAAGAAAGGCTGAGAATACAGAACAAAAGATTATAGGAAAAAATACAAGGCGAAGAGAGAGGAATAGATTGCACGAGAGAAGGAGGGGAAAGAAAGATAATGCAGAAAGGAGGCAAAAAAACGATAAGGGAAGAGAAAGGGAGATAAGGTATAAAAGGTATCAAGATATAGTAAATGCGGACAGTACGAAAAAAGTGAAAAAAATGCAGATTATAAGACATGGAAACAGATGAAGAGAGAAAATGATAAAGGAAATAAGAAGAAAAATACGAGAACAACACAGTAATAAATAGGGACAAGAAGGAACAGGTGACAAAGGGGACGAGAAGGAGAAACACGAGAGAATGCAATAAAAGACGTTAAAGAGGGACAGAAGAACGGAAAAAAAGGAATATAAGGAGAAGGAGAGAAGAAAGGGGAGAGAGAGAGAGCAAAAAAAAGCCACCAAAGAAGTAAGTTAGCTCGGCAGAAATTTAATAACATGGAAATTCTCTCGGTTGTAATATAGTTCTTTTTTCACACGGCAGTAGAGGCTGTAAATAGAGTGAGCTTAATTACTCTGAGAATATAATGAGCAAGAGGTCAGGGTGTAATTAACAGTGTAAATAATGGTGATTCCAGTATGCAAGGTTAAGGTCGAAGTGTGAATTTTACTCGATGGGCGGACAGCGAGAGAGAGAGAGAGAAAAGGAAAAGCGGTAGAAAGTATTGTATATAATTGACCAAAAAGTATAGATAGATTGACAAAAAGTATAGATAGATTGACAAAAGATAGATATTGAGATAGATTGACAAGGATAGATTGAGAAACAAAAAAGTATATAGATAGTATAGATAGATTGACAAAATAGATAGATTGACAAAGTATAGATAGATTGACAAAGTATAGATAGATTGAAAAGATAGATAGAGACATAGATGACAAAAAAAGTATATAGATAGATTGACAAAAAAGTATATTGACAAAAAGTATAGATAGATTGACAAAGTATAGATAGATTGACAAAGTAGTAAATAGATTGACAAAAAAGTATTGATAGATTGACGATTATAAAAGTATAGATAGATGACAAAAATAAAGATAGATTGACAAAAAAGTATAGATAGATTGAGCTAAAGTATAGTAGATTAGTATAGATAGATTGACAAAGTATAGTAGATGAGAAGATTGACAAAGTATAGATAGATTGACAAAAAAAGTATAGATAGATTGACAAAGTAATAGATAGATGACAAAAAAGTATAGATAGATGACAAAAAGTATAGATAGATTGACAAAAAGTATAGATAGATTGACAAAGTGACGATAGGACTCTATACCCATTGCATTGAATTCCGAATTCATAAATCAGTCCCTTTGCTATGGAGTATAAAAAAGAGATACGTTTCACTTTTGATAATAACATCATTTAATCACGTATCTAATTAAGCAATCATTTACTCAAAGTCTTCGGATACGCGAAAAATCAAAGGTAAGACTCGTAAGGTATGAAGAAGTACATGGAAGAGAGGGTACAGGGGAAAACAGGTAATGGCAGCAAGTCCAGATAGTAAATCATAAATGGATGTCTTTGGGAATAACACATCCCTTCTGGTTTATTCAAGATTTATTTATTTATTTATTTATTCAGGGAGGCTTTCGAGTGTAGCTTAGGCTTTGGGAGGTGGGGAATGGGGTGGGGGGGGGGCATTAAATGAATGTTGGATAAGGGAAAAGTGTCGAGGGAGTATGTGTAAAGGGAGTGTTAAGAGTCCATACTTTTTTATCTCATTTTTTATTTGTTTATTGTTATTATTGTTATTATTATTATCATTATTATTATCATCATTATTATTGTTGTTGTTATCATCATCATCATCATTACTATCATTATTGTTGTTAGTATTATTGTTATCTTCATAATTGTTAATGTTATTATTTTTGTTGTTGCTGTTTTTATTATTATTATTGTTATCAGCATCATTTTTGTTATTGTTATCATTGTTATTGTTATTGTGATAATTACCTTTACTATTTTACGGGATCCACATGCAGAAAAAGAGGAGGAAAAAAATATTAATGCTGTAGAGTCAAAATGGGCGAAAAGGCAGGAATAAATACGAGGAATAACTTCTTGTTGGTATTCTTTATGGGTTCTGTGCTTCGTGCTTTTATTAATAGCTTTATATTGCTCTGAACTGCACGAACAACAAATGCAAATTATTGTTTATGCGTGGATAATAAAGGGGTTATGCTACGGGTAGTTCGTCAACAGAAATAAGTTAGAGACTGAGGACATGAAACAATTTCTTCTCCACATCAAATTATTATCTTTACTTAAATAACACATTCTATTTTTACAATGGAAAGAAATAGAAAAAATGCATAGACGCGTTTGCTAAATTAACATTGATATAAGAAAATCTAGAGCGATAATCATTACTTGCAGAATTATTGCTAGACGCGATAGCTATCTGCACATTATTTTTTAAATAATTTACTGCAGGAGTGATGAAATACAAATAGCATAACGACGTAAAAGAGACAGTGCGAAAAAAGAGCGAGCGAACCCGTAAACATTATAGTTACCCCCAACTTCGCAGTTAAAGAAAATGCAACAACCTAAATAACGCAGCAGGAAAGTGGGAAGTCATTTAAGGGGAAACTTAAAGAGGACCGCATGTGGCACATCATGTCCCAAGAAAGAGCATATCCTTGAGGAGAATTATTCTTTCTCTGTTGAATTATCGGTCCTTGGCGAAGGCCTTTTATCGTGAAAGTGTAAATCCTCGAAAGAAAAGATTCGAAGGATTCTTTCTCGCTGAATTATCGGTCCGCGTCGGTCTAACCGCTGAAGTTACGACGAAGAACATGAGTTATTCGCGATCGTCGGAATTATCGTTGACATTTTCGGTTAGGCAGACTGACAGGTTGGATCCCCCCTCCATCGCCCCCTTCCCCTTCTCCCCATCCCCTCCTTTCCCCCTCCCCGATAGCAAGGAGCACAAACCGTGTAAATAACGATGATGTTAGAATTTTCGTGTGGAAGCCTGTTAACGTTTCGACTAAATACTTGTCTTTCTATAGTTGCATTAACTTCCATGATCTTTTCCTTTTATTTCTTCTATTTTCTCTTCTCTTAGCTGCTGATTATAGCAATTTATTTCCATCGGGAATAAAGAAAATCGGAGATAATTGGAAAAAAAAGACGGAATGGAATTGAACCAGAGCGAAAGACGTGGATACGAAAGGAAAGACGAGCTTTACGAATGGATAAAAAAGAAAAGAGAGAGAGAGAAAGAAAAAAATCGAATCCACAAGCGAAAAGGAATCAGATACGTGAAAATTTCCGAAGAAAGCGGTACGGGTGGCTAGTTAATTCAAGTTAGGATGGAGTTTCCGAGAAAAGTTTTCTAAAAATACTTGGAGAGAGATGACCAGACCGCGACAGAGAGAGAATAAGAATATAACTCTGAGAATTCTCGATGAAAATGGCGAGCGAGAGAGAGAGAAAAAAAAAAAAAATAATAATATAATTGAGAATTCTAGATGAAACTTGCGAGCGAGAGAGAGAGAGAGAGAAAGAAAGAAAAGAAAAAAAAGAATATAACTGAGAATTTAGATGAAAATGGCGAGCGAGAGAGAGAGAGAGAGAGAGAAAGAAAAAGAAAAAAAAAGAATATAACTGAGAATTCTTGATGAAAATGAGGAGAGACAGAGAGAGAAAGAAAATATATATATATAACTGAGAATTCTAGATGAAAATGGCGAGCGAGAGGGAAAGAGAGAGAGAGAAAGAGAAAGAAAAAAAAGAATATAACAGAATTCTAGATGAAAATGGCGAGCGAGAGAGAGAAAATAAAAAAAAGAAGAAAAAAAAAACATAAACGGATTGGAAGAGACAAAGGGATAAGAATATACGTTTGCGGTGAGACAAGGGATGAAAGTGCAAAATGAGAGAAAGAGAGAAAACTAATAAAATGGAAGGAAAGAGAGAAGGGGTTAAATTGAAGAAGTCTGACAGTTTACCGGCGTTGCAAGTGGAACAGAAAGCAAACTTTGATTTAGTGTTTATCTGACACGTGTCTGTTGCAATAGTGTGTGTGTGTGTGTGTGTGTGTGTGTGTGTGTGTGTGTGTGTGTGTTGTGTGTGTGTGTGTGTGTGTGTGTGGTGTGGTGTGTGTTAAACACATATGTATGTATTTGTGTGTATTATGTATGTATGGATACATATGCATACATACTCATATATGTATCTGTGTAAGTACACACATGCATGTATATATGTGTGTAAGTGTATATATATTAGTATATGTATGTTTGTGTATGTGTATATATGTTATGTATGTGAGTGTGTAATTATATATATATATATATATATATATATATATATGTGTGTGTGTGTGTGTGTGTGTGTGTGTGTGTGTGTGTGTGTGTGTGTGTGTGTGTGTGTGTGTTTGGTGTTCGTGGTTCATATATACATATATATGTATGTATCTATATTTATATATACATACACATATGTATGTATATACATTCATACATACATTATACTATATATATTATATATATAGTATATAGATTATATATATTATGTATATATATATATGCATATACATGCACACACAGCACCACACACACACACACACACACACACACACCACACACACACCAGGCCCACAACACACACACACACACACACACACACAGCCACACATTCACACACACACAGCACACACGGACACACTCATACGTGCACACTCACCTCCTCTCTTTCTTTGTTTCTTTCTTTCTTTGTCTCTCTTTGTCTCTTTCTCTCTCTCTGCCTCTCTCTAGGCTTCCCTCTCTCCT
>NW_020870103.1:74863-77363 GCF_003789085.1 Penaeus vannamei | reverse complement strand
CGTCCCCCTTGCCTCTGCTTCTCCTTCTCTTTCTTTCTTGCCTCCGCTTCCCCTCGTCTCTTTCTCTTTATCTCTTGTTTCTGCTTCTTCTTCTCTTTCTATCTTGTCTCTGCTTCCCCTTCTTCTTTATTTCTTACTCTCTTGTCTCCGCGTCCCCTCGTCTCTTTCTCGTCCCCCTTTGCCTCTGCTTCTCCTTCTCTTTCTCTTTCTTTCATGCCTCCGCTTCCCCTCGTCTCTTTCTCTCTCGTTTCTGCTTCTTCTTCTCTTTCTCTCTTGTCTCTGCTTCCCCTTCTTCTTTATTTCTTACTCTCTTTGTCTCCGCTCCCCTCGTCTCTTTCTCGTCCCCCCTTGCCTCTGCTTCTCCTTCTCTTTCTCTTTCTTTCTGGCCTCCGCTTCCCCTCGTCTCTTTCTCTTTCTCTCTTGTTTCTGCTTCTTCTTCTCTTTCTCTCTTGTCTCTGCTTCCCCTTCTTCTTTATTTCTTACTCTCTTGTCTCCGCGTCCCCTCGTCTCTTTCTCGTCCCCCTTTGTCTCTGCTTCTCCTTCTTCTCTTTCTCTTTCTCTCTTGCCTCTGCTTCTTCTTCTCTTTCTCTCTTGCCTCTGCTTCTCCTTCTCTTTCTTCTTGCCTCTGCTTCCCCTTCTTCTCTTTCTCTTTCTCTCTTGTCTCTGCGTCCCCTTCTTCTATTTCTCTTTCTCTCTTGTATCTGCTTCCCCTTCTTCTCTTTTTCTTCTTCTCTTTCTCTTTCTCTCTTGCCTCTGCTTCTCTTTCTCTTTCTCTTTTCTTCTTGCCTATGCTTCTCCTTCTCTTCTCCTCTTGCTTATGCTCTCCTTTCTCTTTTCCTTTTGCCTCTTGCTTCCCCTTCTCTCTGTTTCTTCTTCTTCTTCTCTTTCCTCTTGCCTCTGCTTCCCCTTCTTCTCTTTCTCTCTTTCTCTCTTGCCTCTGCTTTCCTTCTTCTCTTTCTCTTCTTCTCTTTTCTCTTTTCCTTCTCTTTCTCTTTCTCTCTTGCTTCTTTCTTCTCCTTTTCTCTTTCTCTTTTCTCTTGCCTCTGCTTCTTCTTCTCTTTCTCTCTTGCCTCTGCTTCTCCTTCTCTTTCTTCTTCTCTTTCTCCTTCTTCTCTTTTCTCTTTTTCTCTGTCTTTGCGTCCCCTTCTTCTTTCTCTTTCTCTCTTGCATATGCTTCTCCTTCTTCTCTTTTTCTTCTTCTCTTTCTCTCTTGCCTCTGCTTCTCCTTCTCTTTCTCTTTTCTTCTTGCCTAGGCTTCTTCTTCTTCTCTTCCCCTCTTGCTTATGCTTCTCCTTCTCTTTTCCTTTTGCATCTGCTTCCCCTTCTTCTCTTTTTCTTCTTCTTCTTCTTCTCTTTCCCTCTTGCCTCTGCTTCTCCTTCTTCTCTTTCTCTTTCTCTTTTGTCTCTGCTTCCCCTTCTTCTCTTTCTCTTCCCCTCTTGCCTCTGCTTCCCCTTCTTCTTCTCTTTCCCTCTTGCTTCTGCTTCTCCTTCTCTTTCTCTTTTCTTCTTGCCTATGCTTTTTCTTCAGCCCTTTCTCTTTCCCTCTTTCCTCTGTCTTATTTTCCTCCAATTCTCTTCATCCATTACCTCTGCTTCCCTTCCCTTTTCTCTTTCCCCTCTTGCCTCTGCTATCATTTCTTCCCTCTCTATCCCCCTCTCCTTCTGCTTCTTGGTTCCCTATCCTCTCCTGTTCTCCTAACTTATTCTTAGTCCCTCTTTCTGTCACTATTAACACATTATTCATATCCCAGGTCCTGTTCATCCACCTCTCGCCCCGTATCCTAATTTCTGCTTATCCCTTACACCCTCACCTTCGCATCCCATCTCCTGTTTATCCTCCTCCTTCTCTCCCACGTATCCTATCCTTTACTTACCCTTTTCCTACTCCCTCTGCTTCTCCTTTAAGCCCCCCCCCTTCTCAGCCCCTGAACACCCCCCTCCCTCTTTCCCTAGGCACCCTTCCCCCCCTCTTTCCCTAGGCACCCCTCCCTCATTCCTAGGCACCTCCTTTCCTAGGCACCCTCCCCCCCTCCTTCCATAAATCACCCTTCCCCCTCCTCTGGTTGTGGGCGTGGCTACGAGTCAGCAACGGTGACTCAAAGCGGTTGGGAGGGGGGGTGAGGAGAGGGAGGACAGGGAGGGGAAGAGAGAGGAGAAGGAGGGGAGAGAGAGGTAAGAGGAAGAGAGAGGGGAGGGGGGGTTCGGGTAAGGGCGTGTTCTATGAGTCAGCTGGAGATAGCAGGAAGGAGGGGAGGAAGGGGAGGAGAAGGAGGAAGGAGGGCCTATGCGTGTCCCCGCTTGCCGCCTGTGTGTCGACACAAGCCGTTTCTCTGCCTTGGGTTAGATTAGTCGTCGTCGTGATCACGTATAATTCGGCTTGTAATTTGACATTCTGTTTTTTTTTTTCTTTTTGTTTAACACGCCACAGTAGACATACTAATTATACATACTATAATCAAAACATATATATATATATTATATATATATAATATATATCATA
>NW_020870103.1:42363-47363 GCF_003789085.1 Penaeus vannamei | reverse complement strand
TGTTTCCGTCTAGCTGTCTGTATCTCTCTTTCTCTGTCTGTCTACTTATCTGTATATCCCTTTATCTATCTTTCTATTTGTCGGTCTCCTCACCTCATAGCCCATCTCCCTCATTCCCCCCCTCCCTCCCTCTCTCCTCTCCGTTCTCTCCCACCCTCCAACTCTCTTCTCTGTCTGTCTACTTATCTGTATATCCCTTTTCTATCTTTCTATTTGTCTGTCCCCTCTCCTCAAGCCCATCTCCCTCATTCCCTCCCTCCTCCTTCTCTCCTCTCTCTACCCCGTCTCTCCCCTCCCCCCGTTCTCTCCTCCTCCTTCACTCCTCTCCTCTACCCTTCTCTCCCTCATTCCACCCTCCCTCCTTCTCTCCTCTCCTCTACCCGTTCTCTCCCTCCCCCGCCGTTCTCCCCTCATTCCCCCTCCCTCCTTGTCTCCTCTCCTCTACCCCCGTTCTCTCCCTCATTCCCTCCCTCCCTCCGTCTCTCCTCTCCTCTACCCGTTCTCTCCCTTCTCTCCCCCCACTCATCTCTCAGCATCTCGGAAGGAATTTAATTTAGAAAGCACACCGCACCGTGAAGAGAGAATGTCCTGCGTTTAAGGTAAGAGCTCGGTAGCGTCAGTAAGAAGCGTGTCCGAGGATAAAGAGCGAAGGGTATGGCCCGGGGAAGTGTGAGCGGGGTGAGTAAGATGGGAGGGAGAGGGGAAGGAAAGAGAAGGAGGGAGGGAGAGGGAGAAGGAAAGAGGGGAGGGAGGGAGAAGGGAGGAGGGAGGGAGGGAGGGAGGAGAGGGAGAAGGAAAGACAGGGAGGGAGGGAGAGGGAGAAGGAAAGAGAAGGAGGGAGGGAGAGGGAGAAGAAAGAGGAGGGAGGGAGGAGAAGGAGGGAGGAGTGGAAGGAAAGAGAGGGAGGGAAGGAGAGGAAGGAGGGAAGAAGGAAGAGAGAGAGAGAGAGAAGGAGAAGGAAAGAGGGAGGTAGAAGGGAGGGAGACGGAAAGTGAGGGAGGAAGGAAGGGAGGGAGAAGGAAAGAGAGGGAGGAAGGAAAGTAGGAAGAAGGAAAGAAGGGAGGAAGGAAGGGAGGGAGAAGGAAAGAAGGAAGGGATGGAGGGAGAGGAGAAGGAAAGAGAGGGAGGGAGAGATTGAGGGATAGGGAAAGAGAGGGAGGGAGGTAGGAGGAATGGGTGAAGGAGGAAGCTTGCAGGGAAGGGAAAAAGAGGAGGGAAAGACACACACACACACACACACACACACAAACACACACACACACACACACACACACACACAACACACACACACACACACACACACACACACACACACACAGCACACACACACACACACACACACATATACATATATATATATATATATATATATATATAAATATATATAATATATATATAGAAGAAGAGAGAGAGAGAGAGAGAGAGAGAGAGAGAGAGAGAGAGAGAGAGAGAGAGAGAGAGAGAGAGAGAGAGAGAGAGAGAGAGAGAGAGAGAGAGAGAGAGAGAGAGAGAGAGAGAGAGAGAGAGAGAGAGAGAGAGAGAGAGAGAGAGAGAGAGAAGGAGAGAGAGAGAGAATGGGCAACGTATAAACAAATCCAATTTCTAGGATAAAATAAAATTTGCAACCAGGAAGAATTACTTGTAAACTTCGTTAGATCTACACTCTTGGACAAAAATAGAAAGCAATCAAGTATTTTAAATGTTTTTTCATGTTTTTCTAGATTGCATTTGGTTCTCGTTCACTTCTCACCTCTCCTACCGTCCCTCTCTCTTCATCTGCCTCTCATTCCGTCTTTCTCTCTCCCACTTTCTTTGCTCTCTATTCTCTCCGCTTCTTCCTCCTTCTTTTCCTTCCTCTGACCATTATTTTCTCCCTCCAGTTCTTTTAACAATTTCCTCCCTGCCTCCCCCCCCCCTCACATTTCCTCTTCCGAATGCAACCAAAATACCTTTTTTCAATTTTCCCTCTTTCTCTCTTTGCCTTGTTCTCTTCCCTTGTTCCTTTTCCTTCTAATCTTATCCTCTTCCTCAATGCCAAACTATTCCCTTTTCTCCTCCATTCTTCCCCTTTCTCCTCTTTCTTTCGCTTTATATACTACTTTCACCTCTCTTTCCTGTTACCATTTATCCTTTTCTCATTCTTTATTTCTTTCTTTCTTTTCCCTTTTCTCTTCCCTCCGTACTTTTACTCGTGTCCTAAACAGCCTCCTGCCCTAGTGGCTCCCTTCCTCCCCTCTCCCCTCTCCCCTAAATACGCTTCTCCTATTGGCTTCCCCTTCCCTCCCCTCCCGCATCATATCTCTTGCTTTTCCTTCCATCTTTTCCCCTTTTCTTCCTTTCTTTCTATCTCCCCTTTCCTCTTCGCTAGGTTCCTCCTCCTTCGTTCTCCCTTCCCTCTCTCCCTTTGCCTCTGTTTTGCTCCTTTTTCATTCTTCCAAGCCATCTCTCCCTTTTCTTCTTCTCACTAACCCTTTCCGTCACCAAACTTCCCCACCCTCCCTCTAGACCCCCCCCCCACCACCACCTTCCCTCCTGTCATTCTACTCCCCCCCTCCTCCTGTCACCTCGAATACCCTTCTACTCCTCTTGTCTCCTCCCACCAATTCTCTCACGCCCTCCCTCTCCCTCAGTTCCCCTACTACTCCCTGCCAATCCTGCTCTTGTCTTCCCATTTCTTGTTCCTCTCTCCCTCCTCCTCCTGTAATCCCTACTACAATCCATCCACGTCCTCTTACTTCCTTCTACCTCCGCCCCTCTAAATCACCCCCCCCTTCTCTCCCCCTCCTCTCCAATCCCCTACTTTTTACTCTCCTCACCGAATCCCCCCCCCTCCCTCTCTCATCTTCCTATCCATGCCACCCATCCCCCACCCTCCCTAACCCCCCCTCCCACACCCCCACAACCCCCTCATCCGTTACCCCACACACCTACCTCCATAACCACCTACACGTTCACCCCTTCTCCCACCTCAACACACCCTCACCCCACCCCACGCCTACAACTCCCCCCCCTCACCCTCTACAACCCCCCACCTCCCCCCTATCCCCCCCTCACCCCTTACCCCCACCTCTACAACCTCTCACCTCTACCCCCACCCTCCCCCGCCCCCGAAGCGCCCCCCCAACGGAGTGTGCGGCGAGGAAACTCCAAACTGCAAGCTTCTAAGGAGGAAAACGAGTGTCCAAGATGGCGCGAGATCTTAAGGAACTTTATTTTGGTGCCAGAGCGTCGTTAACTTTTCTTCTCCGTCTCATAAGACACATTTAGTGAAGTTTGCTCCTCATTTTAACTTGGCATAAGGACTTTTGAGAGGGACATAACCCCCGGAACTTGAGGTCTCCGGCTGCCATGGGGGAAGGTGAGGTAGATGGAGGAGGAGGAGGAAGAGGAGAGAAGAGAGAGAAGAGGAAGAGAAAGAGGGAGGAGAAGAGGAAAACGAAGAGGCTAAAGAGGGAGAAGAAGAGATGAAGAAAGATGAAAAGAGAGGGAATGAGAGACAGAGAGAGAGAGGGGGAGAAGAGAAGAGAGAGAGAGAGAGAGAGCGAGAGAGAGAGAGAGAGAGAGAGAGCGAGAGAGAGAGAGGAGAGAGAGAGAGAGAGAGAGAGAGAGAGAGAGAAGAGAGAGAGAGAGAAGAGAGAGAGAGAGAGGAGAGAGGAGAGAGAGAGAGAGAGAGAGAGAGAGAGAGAGAGAGAGAGAGAGAGAGAGAGAGAGAGAGAGAGAGGAGAGAGAGAGAGAGAGAAAGAGAGAGAGAGGAGAAGAGAGGAGAAGAAGAGAGAGAGAGAGAGAGAGGAGAGAAGTAGAAAAAAAGAAAAAAGTAAAAAAAGAAAGACGAAATAAAAAATAAAAAAAATGAGGAGGGACACAACGAGCAATATCAAGCCACACACAAAAAAAGATACAAGATAACTCATATGTTACAATATCGCGTTGCAAGCCTGAAATAAGAGGTTGCCTTTTGTGCAACGTGAGACAGAGTGCGGGTGAGGGCGAGGGACAATACACAGCATGTAAAAATGGGCGAATGTAATAATAACAGCAGATGGCCGAAATGTTGACGCCAAATATGAAGCAAAAGAAATGCAACACGGAGGGAATAGGAAGAGAGAGCGAAGCGAGAAGAGAAAGCGAGGAAGTAGTGGCGATCGAGGTGGAAATGAATTGATAAATGATGATAATTATAAAAAAAATGAATATATGAGGGAGAGATAGAGAGAGAGAGAGAGAGAGAGTAAGAGATAGACAGAAAGATAGAGCGATCGATAGATAAATAGAGAGAGAGAGAGAGAAAAAGAGAGAGAGAGGAGAGAGAGAAGAGAGAGAAAGAGAGAGGAGGAGAGAGAAGAGAGAGAGAGAGAGAGAGAGAGAGAGCAGAGAGAGAGAGAAGAGAGAGCGAAGAGAGAGAGAGAGAGGAGAAGAGGGGAGATAAAGCAAGATAAGAAACCATACATGAATGATGATATACAAAAAAAAAAAGGATAAGTGAGATTCAGATACAGGTAAATCGTGGATAAACAGATGAAAAGAGAGAAATAGAGAAAAAGAGAGAAAGGAGGGAAGAGGAAACGCCCCAAATAAAGAGAGACAGAAACAAAACCGCGACGAAAGCGAAAGGAAGAAAGAAAAAGAGAAAATAGACCACAGTAACGAAATAAAACCCAGGAAGGGCTTGCCAGATAGTTAATTAATAGAAAGGAAGAGTTGCAATTGCTTTTATGCAGGAAGGGGAGAGACCACGGGAGATGACGAGCGAAAAATGCAGGGGAGAAAGAGAGAGGGAATGGCAGAGAGAGAGAGAGAGAGAGAGAGAGAGAGAGAGAGAAGAGAGAGGGAGAGAGAGAGAGAGAGAGAGAGAGGAGAGAGAGAGAGAAGAGAAGAGAGGAGAGAGAGAGAGAGAGAGAGAGAGAGAGAGAGAGAGAGAGGAGAGAGAGAGAGAGAGAGAGACGAGAGAGGGAGAGAGAGAGAGAGAGAGGAGAGAGCGAAGAGCAAAGTGACGAGAGAGA
>NW_020870103.1:27363-32363 GCF_003789085.1 Penaeus vannamei | reverse complement strand
AGGCGGAAATCGACACTCGTTAACAGCGTCTCGAGAACTCCTTTAAGAAAGTCTCGGTAATGGAATAAATGAAGTAAATGATATGCGATCGTTAAGGAAGTGGGATTAATAAAATGCCAAATGGGGCACGCGGCTTTGGGGTGGGGGGGGAGGGGGCGGAGGGGTTGGGGGGTAGGGGAAGGGATGGGGGGTTGGGGTTATGGGGAGGAACGGGGGGGTATGGGAAGGGGGAGGGTCTTACAGGGGGTCTATAACCTCTCCTCCCCCATCTGAATCTCCCCTCCCCCCCCTCTGACAATGAAGACGAAGCGAAGACGTTCAAATCTCGACCTTCCAATCCTCTGTCGGAAGGATGTTTTTAATAATCGAGATGATATGGAGAGCCACGGGGATAACGACCTTATCACCCCTTGGATTAAGGTTCATATTCTACGCCGGGAGGCTGTGGCGCCCTTGGATTTTATGCTAGATTGGCAATGATTAGATCTTCATAGTTCATTTTCTGAATAATTGCCTGATTTTCCTCGAAGTCTTCCAGGAGCCATCTTCAGATTCAGTCTTCTTCGCCTTCTGCGTCTTCTCCTTTTAGCTTCTTCCTCTTCTTTGTCTTCTTGCTTCTTTTCGATTGCGTTCCCCTTTTCCTTTTCTCGTTTTGTTTTGTTTCCCTCTGTTGTTCTTTTTCTTTCTCTCTCTCTTTCTTGCTCTTTCCCTCTCTCTCTTTCTTAGTCTCTCCCTCTCTATCCTTCCTCTCTCTCTCTCTCTCTTTCCCCTCTCTCTCTTCTCTGTCCCTCTCTCTCTCTCTCTCTCCCTTCCTCCCTACCCCTCTCTCTCTCTCCTTCCCTCCCTCCCCCCCCTCTCCTCTCTCTCTTTGTATACACACACACACCACACACACACACACACACACACACACACACACACACACACACACATATATATATATATATATATATATATATATATATATATATATATATATATATATTTGTTCGTGTGTATGCACTTATGTAAATTAATCTGTCTATCTATCTATATCTATATATATATATACACACAAATATATACATATATGTACATCTATATATACATGTTATGCACTGTATGCATGATACATATATATATATATGTATATGTATATATATATGTATATTATATATATATATATATATATATATATATATATATATATATATAATATATATTATGAGTCTACGTTAGAGTAAAACGTGTTTTTCAAAAGTTGCTCCTATCTGAAATAGGTAAAACATTTATAGTATCGGCTTTGAAACGTAGGTTTTCCCATAAATCGTTCGGTCATTGTCTAATGCATCCAGTAAATGATTTCCTGTCATATCTTCTCTTCTCTTTTCGGTAGTGTAGGACTGGGCAGCTGATCGCGGTGACTGTATATTGCCCAATCATTAAATCATTATATCTCCATTTTTGCACAATAAAGAACAACACGGCAATGAATAATCGCAAATTGACCCCAGCCAAAGGAGGCCAGTGCGTTCGAGCCACTAATCCCGCGGGCGAGTCTAATATCAAGGCGTAAAAGCAAGCACTTTACACATTAAATAGTATATACTTTCTCCAGCAAATTACGTGTCATTAGCTTCAAAAGCACATCTAAAATCGCCTTTCGGATCGGTCGACCAAATTGCTCCAAAAACAACGCAACCGATGTGCTTTATTACAACAATCATTTAGGAAGAAAGTGGCGTGGCAATGTAGTAATTATGGACGTTTTAACTTCAAACGTATTAAGGAAGTGTTATTTTTTATTGTAGATTTTATTTTTATCTTTGACCATTGCATTAACTAATAATTAGATAGGTAAACGGGAATGGATTTTATCTTTGTAACTAAGTGAATGTAGCATAGTTGTTTATAGAGGTTAAGCTAAATCAAATGAAATCCTGTCAGTTGAGGTTTAGATATACGTCGAGACTGTTAATACCCGGGTAAAGGGACGTGGGGGTCGGTGTCCTGTAGATGTAGAGCAGGGGTTGCCAGCCTTTTGGTCGTGGTGTGCGTTTATAATCAATGACTATTTTTCTTACTACCTTGCGTGTCAGGTTTTATTTTTTCAGAACAATATAGGCTACGGAACTCATGTGCGGCACGTGACGTTCTTGCAGCAGAGAGAACAAACAGCATGACCATTCTGCTGAACAGATCCAGTCATTTGTCCATGATGTCTGGAATGATCGGGTGCACTTTTTCGCAGCAGTCATGGCGGAAATGACGAAAGACTGTCACTCGCGGCGACCAGTCACTGGGGCACTGACACTCGTGGCTGAGGCGTCACCGGCGGCGGGGATGCCTCATTCTCGTCGTATCTCGTAGCCACCGGACCTCATCGCGGGGAAATATATATTAGACATAGGGAAAATAAAGCCATGATAAAAGTAACGATGTATGATACTCTCTCTCTCTCTCTGTTATTTTGTTTGACTGTTTTCTTTGGTCCTTCGAATCACGTGGTGTGGCAGACAAGCCCTCTCCGTGCCTGCGTAGATAACGGCGTTTTCCTCGTGCCGTTCAAGTAGCTTTAGGCGGGCTTATGATGACATCCGCAATATGTGCATTTAGAATTGTGGTCTTTATCATTTTGGTCGTAGTTACTCTTAGTAATATCGTATTTCAAAATCATTGAATGGTGATAAACAACATCTTTCACAAAATAAGGTGATATTGATACATAATTAGAAATCATATGGTTTTACCTTTATGAACACTTATCTATTTATCTTTATCTGCCCCCCTCCCCTCTCTAGCGAACTTTCAACCCTTTTCTCTATCTCGAAAAGCGTATCGACAATACACTGAATCGAAATCTCGCTAGTCAAATTCATCAACCAGCCACAGTATTTCCCCCCCCCCCCCCCCCCGTCCCGCCATTCGGAACTGCTCTCCTCCACGCCCGTATTCGCATCTGGCTTCATCTATCTTTGCGTTCACCTGTTGTTCAAATGGTTTCGAGCAGGTTGGCAATCAGCTGACGGGCGTTGTTTGTTATTCGAAGCCGTGGGTGTCAGAAAAGAGTAAACATTTTTCTTTAATGATTCCTTGGAGTTTGGAGGTCATGTGCTCAGCCTCGTTCTGCAGCTACGAGTGATTATGCTGAGCCTTGAATGTTTTGGAACTGATGCCGCTCCCACTACGGCGCTGTTTCGTGGAGTTGGTGTTTTGGGAAAAGGCGTCGAGTGTTTGGTGTGAATGCTAATGCTGTTCAGGAGTTGACTGTAAAAGAGAGGTTGGTTGGAGCGTGGCGGTGGAAGAGAGAAACGAAGGTTAGCATCACAATCAGGAACGGAAAAGTTATTTGTTCAGGAACTTGGTCTTGTCGAGTTCAATTTGAATGCGAGTAATGGGACTGGTATGACAATTGGTTCGATATCTTGTCATACCTTATAACGTATACTTTATATTTTCTTTGTCATCACATTAAAAGAAATTTATGATAAGTCGATTATAAGAATGGTACAAAGGAAAATAAAAGAGATGAGGCCTTTGCTATTGCTGTCTGCTAATTCTATATTAATGTTTTTTTTATGTCTTATAATGTTTAATTGATTCAAATTTCGCATCTCTTTAAAACATAACAATTCCAGAATAAAGATATTTCAGTTTAGATCGAAATATTGAATAGTAATGATTGTTTGGAATTGACATCACACATTTTCATAATTATTTGGTATTGCGAACATATAAAATTTCTAGATTCTCTTTCATTGGACAGACAAATACCATCATTAATGCCGTGAAAATACGTAGGTGTACTCATTAATTTGATTATAGGCGTTTTGACAGCAGCAATAACGCTATTAACATCACAGTTATTACTACAGCTACCAATTCTACGAGCAGCAATACAGCAGTAGCAGCAATATTAATAGTAACAATAATAATTATGTCATTCATGTTAAGCGTTACTATCCGAAATTAGAAAATGGCAAAAAGTAGCACATGGACAAAAATGTAGCACTTGAAGAATAATTAATTTAAATGGAAGAAAATGGATTTGTAGACCCAAAAGATTTCCAGTCAGTGAACAACGCTTTTACAATACGTCGTATATAACAATAATTATGTCATTCATGTTAAATATTGTTATCCAAAATTAGAGAACGTTTAAAAAGTGTCATATAAAGAGTAAACATCCATTTGAACGGAACGAAGCGGATTTGTAGACCCAAAAGATTTCCAGTCAGTGAACATCGCTTTTACAATACGTCATATTCGGTATGACAGACTCACGTATAAAACTGATATGATATTGGATACGTCTATTTTTTCATACAACACGTTCGATATACAAAACAATATTTAATTCTAGAATATGCATTTAATTCTATATATTATTATAAATGGTTGAAAAGAAGGAGAATCTGCAGAAGGAGATGAAGAAGGTAACGAAGATAGGAGACAAAGAAGGAAACGATGAAGAGAGATAAAGAATGAGATGCAAAAGAAGACAAAGAAGGAAACGAAAAAGGAGATAAAGATGATAAAGAAGAAGACGAAAGAGGCGATCAAGATAGACCGAAGAAGAGAAAAGAAGAAACGAAGGAGGATGAAGAAGGGGAGATAAAGGAAGAAGACGAAGACGGGAAGCAAAGAAGGAGACGAAGAAGGGAAACAAAGAAGGAGACGAAGAAGGGAAACAAAAGAAGGAGACGAAGAAGGGAGACAAAGAAGAAGACGAAGAAAGGAGACAAAGAAGGAGACGAAGAAGGGAGATAAAAGAAAAAAGACGAAAAGGGGAAACAAAGAAGGAGACGAAGGAGACGAAGAAAGGGAAACGAAGAAGGAGACGAAAAGAAAAGGAGACAAAGAAAGACGAAGGAGGAAGAAGCGGAGACAAGAGGAGACTAAGAAGGAAAAACAAAGAAGGGGAGACAGAGAAGAAAGACGAAAGGAGATAAGAAGGGGAGATAAAGAAAAAAGACGAAAAAAGGGAAACAAAGAAGGGAAGACAAAAGAAAGAAGACGAA
>NW_020870103.1:19863-22363 GCF_003789085.1 Penaeus vannamei | reverse complement strand
GTGGAGGATGGTAAAGGGATAGAGGAGTGGAGGAGGGAGCGGCAGGCAGGCAGATAGAAAGGGAGAATATTAAAGGATAGAAAGGGAAGATGAGAGGATAGAAGAGGGCCCCAGGAAGGGAAATGAGGGAGCTGGAGCGTTTTAAGGATAGGCAGTTGAGAAAATTAGATGCTAGATAGGAGGGGGGAAAAAGACAGAGGAGGGGAAAATGCGAGGGGGAGGGAGATTGATGGGGGTGTGGGGTAGGGCGGGGTAGCAATGGGGATTGGGGCAGGATGAGGGAGGGAGGGATGGGAGGAGGAGGGGGAGACAGGGATAGGGAGGAAAGGGATAGGGAGGTGGCGGGGAAGGGTAGTTGTGCTGTGTATGTGGTGGGGGGAGTTGCATGGGGGAAGCGGAGGAATCACGAGATTATAGGGAAGAAAGGAGGCAGAAGAGAAGGGAGGGAGGAGGGGAAGAAGAGAGGATACGGGAGAAAGGCGAGGAGAGAGGGAGAGGGGAGGAAAGGGAGGGGTAGAGGAAAGAGGGGTTAAGTGGAGAGAGTAAGGGGAAGTTAAAAGGAGGGAACGAAAACAAATATAATGGTGGAAGAAGTGAAAAGCAAAAATAAGGGAAGGAGAAAAGGAAGAGTGAAGGAAGCGGAGAAGAAAGAAAAGGAGTAAAGTGAGGGGAAATACACGGATGGTGGAGAGAAAGAAAAAAGCAAATAAGCAGAGAATAGAGGAGGGAGGGATAGCATCTGGTAAAAATAATTATGATAATAAATATGATAGTAGATATAATATACCATGAATTTTTAATAGTATACTAAGCTTATTGGTATAAAGAGACCATATGTGAGCACGGCATATACAGTATAGTAAAATGAAGACATTTTTAATAAAAAAATGAGAGAAATACACGGGCAAGAACTGCTCAAAAAAAAAAAAAAAAATCGATTGACTATTTCATAACTGCAACTTGGACTAATGCCAAAAAGATGATCATATATGGTGACTGCAATATGCAAATGAGCGTGCATTTCATATATGGAAAATTGCTTCACTGTGAGGAATTTCACACTCTCCATCAGTTTATTACATTTTTAAAGTCTTTACTTTGATTCAGAGCAGAAGAAAGGGTGAAAGAGGGCGTGTAGGTGAAAGAGGGAGGCGAGCAAGCAGAGGGAGAGAAAGCGAGATGGTAAGCGGATAGGGGAGAGTAGAGGGAGGTGGTAAGATGAGTTGGATGAGAGGGATGGTGAGATGAGGAAGAGAAAAGTGGTAGGTTGGATACGAGATGGGTAGAGGAGATGGTGAGGATGGATGGAGTGGGAGGGAGGGTGAGAGGGAGTAGGGGAGTGGGATGGTGTGGTGGTAGGGGAGGGGGAAGGGAGAGAGAAGAGAGAGGAGAAGAGAGTAGTAGGATGGGGAGAGTAGAGAGAGGCAGTGGGTGACGCAGAGTGGGTTGGTGGTGGGAGAGAGAGGAGTGAGATGAGAGAGAGGGAGTAGCAGGAGAGTAGGGTGGGGCGGGTGGGGGGGTGTAGGCGTTGGGTGGATGGGTGAGAGGGGGGCGTGGATAGAAGCAGAGGAGAGAGAGAGAGAGAGATAGATAGATAAATCAGATAGATATGATTAGATAGAGGTAATAGATAGATAGAATAGAGAGATGAGAGAGAGAGGGAGAGAGAGAGAGAGAGAGAGAGAGAGAGAGAGAGAGAGAGAGAGAGAGAGAGAGAGAGAGAGAGAGAGAGAGAGAGAGAGAGAGAGAGAGGAGAGGAGGAGGGGTGGGGTGAGGGAGAGGGGGAGGAAGAAAGAGAGAAAGGTAGACAGATATATAGACAGATAGATAGACAGACAGATAGATAGATAGAAAGAGAAAGAGAAAGCGAGAAAGAGCGAGAGAGGAAAGAGAAATACAGACCCAGAACCAAAGAGACAAACAGAACGCAAGCGACAGAAACAAAACAAAGACCGAATCAGAGCCAGAGAAAGAAACAGAGAGAAGGAACAGGCATACAGAGAAAGGGGGAGGGAACGTCCCACCTGTTTAACAGATGGTCCTCCTGGCTGGTGCTCATTATGTCTACCCGAGCAACCATCTGTACGAACAGCACTTCCCAAGATGCAATTAGACACTGCCATCTATCTTCCAGGATTCCAATTATACTATCGGAGTCGCATCCTAAGTTACATACATGCGGGCTTAGGCCGAGCGCGCCGGAGGAATACTAATGCGCCGACATTGGCGGGGGGGAAAGGAGGAGGGGAAGGGAAGGAGGGAAGAGGGAAGAGGGCGGAGGGAAAGGAAGGAAGGGAGGGAGGAAGGACGAAGGAGGAGAGGGAGGAGGGAAGGAGGAAAGGAAGAGGGAGGGAAGGAGGGGAGGGAGGAGGAAAAGGGGAGGAAGAGGGAAAGGAAGGAGGGAAAAGAGGGAAGGAGGGGAAGGGAAGGAGAAAGGGAAAGGGAGGAAGGGAAGGAGGGAGGGAAGCGAGGGAAAGGGGTAGCGGGGGAGGGAAAGGCT
>NW_020870103.1:15000-19603 GCF_003789085.1 Penaeus vannamei | reverse complement strand
GGAGGGATCTAGGGAGGGGAGAAAGGAAAAGGAGAAGGAAGGGAAAGGGAGGGAAGGAGAAAAGAAAGAGGAAGGAAGGAAAGGGAGGGAAGGAGGAGGGAAGGAAGGAGGGAAGAAGGAGGAAGGAGGGAAGGGGGGAAGAGGGAAAGGGAGGGAAGGAGGGAAAAGAAGGAGGAAAGGAAGGAAAGGGGAGGGAAGGAGGGAAAGCAAGGAGGAAGGAGGGAAAGGGAGGGAAGAGGGAAAGGAACGGAGGAAGGAGGGAAAGGGAGGGAAGAGGGGAGGGAAATAAGCGAGGGGAGGGAAGGAGGGGAGGGAAGGAGGGAAAGGAAGGAGGGAAAGGAAGGAGGGAGGGAAAGGAGGGAAAGCGAAGGAGGGGAGGGAGAGGGAAAGGAAGGAGGGAAAAGAGGAGGAAGGGGAGGGAGAAGGAGGTAAAGGAAGGAGGGAAAGGAAGGAGGGAAAGGAAGGAGGGGAGGGAAGGAGGGAAAGGAAGGAGGGAAAGGAAAGGGGGAGGGAAGGAAGAAGGAGAGAAAGGGAGTAGAAGGAGGGAAAGGGAGGGAAAAGGAGGAAAGGAAGGGGAGAAGGAATGGGAAAGGGAGGAGTGGAAGGAATGGAGGGGAAGGGAAGGAAGGGGGGAGGGAAAGGAAGGAAGGAAAGGAGGGAAAGGAAGGAGGGAAAGGAAGCAGGAAGGAGGGAAAGGGAGGGAAGGAGGGAAAGGAAGGAGGAAGGAGGGGAAGGGAGGAAGGAAGGGGAGGAAAGAAGGGAAGGGAAAAGGAGGGAAAGGGAGGAGGGAAAGGAAGGAGGAAGGAGGGAAAGGGAGGGAAGGAGATAAAGGAAGGAGGAAAAGGGAAAGGGAGGAAGGAGGGAAAGGAAATGAGGAAAGGAGGGTACGGAGGGAAGGAGGGGAGGGAAGGAGGGATGGAAGGGAGGGAAAGGAAGGAGGGAAAGGAAGGAGGGAAAGGAAGGAGGAAAGACAGGGAAAGGGAGGGAAAGGAGGAAAAGGGACATGAGAGGAGAACAGGAGAGAAAGGAAAGGGAAAAGGAGGGAAAGGAAGGGGAAAGAAGGAAGGGAAAGGGAGGGGGGAGGAAGGAAAGGAAGGGGAGAAGGAGGGAAAAGGAAGGAAGGGGAAAGGAAGGAGGGGGGGCAGGACGGGAAAGGAGAGGGAAAGGAAGGAGGGAAAGCAAGGAGGGAAAGGAAGGAGGGAAGGAAGGAGGAAGGAGGGAAAAGGAGGGAAGGAGGGAAAGGACAAGGAGGAAGGAGGGAAAGGGAGGGAAGGAGGGAAAGGAAGGAGGGAAAGGGAGGGAAGGAAGGAAAGGAGGAGGAGAGGAGGGAAAAGGAAGGAGGAAAGGAGGAAAGGAAGGAAGGAAGGAAGGGAAGAGGGAAGGGAAGGAGGGGAGGGAAGGAGGGAGGAAGGAGGGAAAAGAAAGGAGGGGAAGGGAAAGGAGGGAAAAGGGAAGGAGGGAAAGGAAGGAGGAAAGGAAGGAGGGGAAAGGGAAGGAGGGAAAGGAAAGGAGGAAGGAAGGAGGGAAGAAGGAAAGGAGGAAAGGGAAGAGGGAAAAAGGAAGGACGGAGAAGGGAAGGAGGAGTAGGGAAAGGAAGGGGAAGGAATGAGGGAGAGGGCAGGGGGAAAGGGAGGAGGGAGAAGGAAGAAGGGAAAGAAAGGAAGGGAAGGAAGGGAGGGAAAGGAAGGAGGGAAAGGGAGGACAGGTAAGGGAAAGGAAGGAACGGGAAGAAAAGAGGGAAAGCGGAGGAGGGAAAGGAGAAGGGGAAAGGAAGGAGGAAAGGAAGGAGGGAAAGGGAAGGAGGGAAGGAAGGAGGGAAAAGGAGGAGGGGAGGGAAGGAGGAAAAGGAGGAGGGAAGGGAGGAAGGAAGTGAAGGAAGGAATGGAAAGGAGGGGAGGGAAGGAGGGAAGGAGAGAAAGGAAGGGGGGAAGGAGGGGATTGAAAGGAGGGGGGGGAATGAGGGAAAGGAGGGGAGAAGAAGAGGAAAAGGGAGAGGGGAGGGAAGAGGGTAGGGCAAAGGGATGGGGGGAAGAAGGGAAAGGGAGGAGGGGAGGGAAGTAGGGAATAGGAGGAAGGGAAAGGAAGGGGTTGAAAGAGGGGAAAGGAAGGGGGGAGAAGGAGGGAAAGGAGGGAAAGGGAAGGGGGAAGGAGGAAAGGAAGGGGAGAAGGAGGAAAAGAAGAGGGAAGCAGGGGAAGGGGAAATGGAGGGAAGGGAAGAGGGGTAAGAGGGAAGGGATTGGGATATAGAGGGAAAGGAAGGGAAGAGGGAGGGAAGGGTGTGAGAGAAGGGGGGAAGGAAAAGGGGAGATGGAGGGAAGGAAATGAAGACGAAGGGAGGGAAAAGAGTGAAGGAGGGAATAGAAGGGGAGAGAGGAGAAAGGAAAGGGCAAAAGAAGGACAAGGAAGGGGAGGAGGAGGGAAGGGAGGAAAGAAGGGGGAGAAGGAGACAAAGGAGGGGAGAGGAAGAAATGGTAAGAGGGAAGGGAAAGGGAAAAAGGAGGGAAGGAATGAGGAGACTATGGAGGGAAAAGGATGGGAGGGAAGATGAGAAGGAGTCGAAGGAAGGGAAGATGGCGAGAAGAGAAGAGAAGGAGGGAAGGGAAGGGAAACGGAGAAGGAGGGAAAGGAAGAAGGAAAGGAGGGAACGGAAGGAGGGAAGGGAAGAGGGGTAAGAGAGAAAAGACAGGAAGGGAAGGTGAGAAAGAGGGGAATCAAGGGGAGATGAGAGAGGGAAGAGGCGAAAGAGGGAAAAGGAAAGAGGGAAAGGATGATGGTGAGGGTAAAGGGTAAGGAAGAAGGAGGAAATGAAGGGAGGGTTGGAAGAAAGGGAAAGAAAGGAGAAGAAGGAGGGTATGGAAAGGAGAGGAAGAGGGAGGGAGGGGGATAATGAGGAGGGAAAGGAGGGGAGAAACGAGGAAGGGAAGAAGCTGTAGGAGAGAAGGGATGGGGAGAGGTGGGTAGGGAAGAGGAGAAGGAAAGAAGGAAAGAAGGAAAGGAATACACGAGGAAGAAAAGGAGGATGGAAGGGAAAGGGAAGGGAAGGAGTGAGGGAGGTGAAGGAGAGAAAGGAGGGAAAGGGGCAATCAGGGGAAGAGAAAGGGAGAGGAAGGAAAAGCAATGGGAGAAAAAGAAAGCAAAGAGGGAAGAGAAAAGAGAGGAATGGAGGAAGCAAGGGAGGAGAGGAGGTAGGGAAAAAGGAAGGGGAAGGAGGAAACAAGGGAATGACGAGAAATATATCGAAGGAGGGAGAAGGCAAAGAAAGAAAAGATAGGAAGGAGAAAGAAACGAGGAAGGGCTACGGCAAGAAGGAAAGACAGAGAAATAGAGGAAGAGGAAGAAAATTGTGGAAAAGATAAAAGAGAGAAAAAGAGAAATAAAGCAAGAGAAGAAAGGAATGGACATGGAATATAGAAAGTGTGACGAGAAGATAGAGAAAGGGGGAGATGGGGAAAGAGGATGAAAGGAGGAAAGAGGGAAGAATTAAGAGAAGAAGCGCAAAAATGGAGGAAAGGGAAAGGGGAGGAAGGAAAAAGTAAAAGGGAGAACAAAAGTGAGAGAATGAGGAAAAAAAGAGGTTAAAGGAGAAAGGGGAAAAGGAAAAGAGAGGAGAAAGGAAAAGACGAGGAAGAAAGAGGGCAAAGAAAAGTTATTGGATAAGGGGGAGGAGGGAGGACGCAAGAAAGCAGAAAGAGAGATAGAGGAGGAGAGAGAGAGAGAGAGAGAGAGAGAGAGAGAGAGAGAGAGTAGAGAGAGAGAGGAGAGAGAGAGAAGAGAGAGAGAGAGAGAGAGAGAGAGAGAGAGAGAGAGAGAGAGAGAGAGAAAGCGAAGAGAAAGAGAGAAAGAGATAGCAAACCGTCAGACAGGGAAAAGAGAGGCGAGAGAAGAGAGAGAGAGAGAACTAGATAGACAGACAGAGAGATAGATAGCTTATAGAGACAGAGACAGGTAGGTACATACATGCTGTAAAGATATAAAAAGCGGAGAGATAGGGTGACATAAAACTGAGTTAGAGAAATTGGAAAGAATTAAAGAAGTGGGCGAAAGGAAAAAATAGAGAGAGGGGGAGGATACGACGAAAGGGAGTAGTAGTAAACAAGAACGAAAAAGTGAAATGAGAACTGAGAGAGAGAGAGAGAGAGAGAGAGAGAGAGAGAGAGAGAGAGAGAGAGAGAGAGAGAGAGAGAGAGAGAGAGAGAGAGAGAGAGAGAGAGAGAGAGAGAGAGAGAGAGAGAGAGAAGAGAGAAGAGAGAACAGAAAGAGAGAAAAGAGATAGGCAAACAGACAGGGAAAGAGAAGAGAAGAGAGAGAGAGAACTAGATAGACAGACAGAGAGATAGATAGCTTATAGAGACAGAGACAGGTAGTACATACATGCTGTAAAAGATATAAAAAAGCGGAGAGATAGGGTGACATAAAACTGAGTTAGAGAAATTGGAAAGAATTAAAGGAAGGGGCGAAAGGAAAAAATAGAGAGAGGGGGGAGGATACGACGAAAGGGAGTAGTAGTAACAAGAACGAAAAAGTGAATGAGAGACTGAGAGAGAAGAGAGAGGAGAGAGAGAGAGAGAGAGAGAGAGAAGAGAGAAGAGAGATAGAGAGAGAG
>NW_020870102.1:76629-81629 GCF_003789085.1 Penaeus vannamei | reverse complement strand
AAGATAGAAAAAAGAACAAAAGAAAAATGAAAAGAAGAAAAAGAACAAAAAAATAACAGTATATGAATAAGAAGAACAAATCCAAAATAAAGGAAGAAAAAATAAAAAATAAATAACCAGGGAGAAAAAATAAGAACAAAAATAACAAAGAAGAACAAAAGAATAATAAAAACAAAAAGAAAGAACAAAAGAAGAAGGAAAAAAAAACAAAAGAAAGAACAAAAGAAGAAGAAAAAAACAAAGAAAGGAACAGGAAAGAGGGAAGATAGAGGAAACAGAGAATCCCAAAAGCTTTTATTTCGTGTCGTTTCCCACACCTCGTCTTCCACGCTCGGAGACCAGCAGCCGTGATTGACACTAATGACGGTGACATCAGCCTGTGACAACATCAGATTTTTTTTTTTTTTTTTTTAGTCTCCCTCTCTTCTTTCTCTCTCTCTCCTTATCTATCTCTTATTCCCCCCCCCCTCTCTCTCTCTCTCTCTCTTCTCTCTCTCTCTCTCTCTCTCTCTCTCTCTCTCTCTCTCCCTTTCTCTCTTTCTCTTTCTCGCTTTCTCCTTATCTCCCTTTCCTTCCCCTTCTCTGCCTCGTTTGACGTCGTTGGCATAGCTTGAGTCTCTCTATTATTTGTTTTTTATTTTATTCTTTCTTGTTCGTTGTTCTTTTATCATGATAACATTCCGTCATTTCATCAATTTGTATTGTATTATCATCACCATTATCCTCATCATCTATTATTATTATTATCATTGATTATTATATTATTATCTTACTATATTTATTATTGATTATTTTATCATTATCATTCATTATTATCATTTTTTATTATATCATATTATATTATTATCATTATTATTATTATCATCTATTCATTATTATTATCATTACTATTCATTTATCATTGTTATCATCCATCATCATCATCATTCATCATCATCAATTAACAGTAGTAGTAGTAATATCCGGCCGGTTTGTTAAATTTAGGGAAGGCCCGACCCAGTGCTTATTTTAGGGTTAACTTCTTCTTTTGATTTGTTAAACGATTTCAACGCAATTGTTTTGTGTCTGGCACGTGAAATATTACTGGAACTCGATCGAGAAACTAGGGCAGGCCTACCCATCCCTAAAGGCATTCCCAAATTTTAATATAAGATTGAAATATCAATCTAGCAGCTAATTACAAACTTAAAATCAATAAGCGACTTTAAAATGAATCTGTTAATAAAAAAAATGGAATACATTTTTTTTTTTTTTTTTAGAAAAACTACGATCAACCCTTCAGAGTTTTACCGGCCAAACGTCAACACTGCTTGCCGCAGATCACGATATTTGAGCTTTAATTAGCCTTTTCTCGTAATACTGGTGTTGACACCTTCTGCTGTCGTCTGGGAAATCAGTTTGAAGACGGCAAGTTACTCACTGTGTATGAAATAACCTTCTAATTTACGAAAAATAAGCTCTGTGACTAAAGGTGTTTATTGGCCTCCTGACATTCCAATCAGTATTGTTTTTAGACAGATTTATTACAAATATCAAGACATTTATTTAAATAAATTACATGTACTTTTGAAAATATTATTTAAATATGACCATAGTTTCTCTCTCTTTCTCTCCCTCTCCCTTTTCTCTCTCTCTCTCCCTCCCCCTCTCCCCCCTCTCTCCCTGTCTCCCCCCCTCTCTCTCTGTCTCCCCCCCCTCTCTCTCTGTCTCCCTCCCCCCTCCTCTCTCTCTCCCCGCCTCCTCTCTCTCTCACTCACTCCACCCTCCCCATCCACCTCCCCCTTCCCTCTGTGTGTGTATTTATCTATCCATGTATCTTCATTTTTATATTTTCTTGGGTACAGATGAGGGTACAGCGTATTGAAGCTCCCGGTGACCTTCTCCCATGCCTCCTGCTTCTTTACTAATACTAGCAGTATCATTTATTTTCCCCAGGATAGCTGATTTGTGCGCAGCTATTAGAGAAAGGATGCTCTCCCTCTGATCCTCCGATAGGTGAATTTATTTCCCCGCTGAGCAGCCATCACCGCGCTGTTTTACATCAACTTGACAGGAGAACAGGCGTACCAGCTGTTCGAAAACGGCGAACGTCAGGGGCCAATACCATCCTCACTAATGTAAATGGTTTCATCATCTTTTTTATTTCTAAGGCGGACTCTTCCTGATCTTCCACGACGAAGAACCGATGAAAAATCTGAAATCAATGTAGACGATTTTTTCACGGATTGATCTTTTAAACCAACTAAAAATACAAGAAGGAAGATGGAGAGGGGGAGAGGAGAAGAGGGGTGAGAGAGAGAGAGTGGAGGGGAAGGAGGGGGGAGGGGAGAGAGAGAGGGGGGAGGGGAAGGAGAGAGAGAGAGAGAGCACCGACCTCAGGTTGTCCTTAAAAAAATAACAGACTCACGCAAAATGATTGGCTACTCGTCTTGACCAATAGGAAGACGCGGAAGAGAGTGTACGAGATGTCTTGGCAAGAACCTTTCGTAAGATCTCGAGTTAATTGCCCACCAGACTTCTGTGAGTCAACTCGGAAAACATTTTTCTTAAGATCATCTTCCTGTAACCAACCTGCTCCCTCGTGTTACTTCTGCAGGCGCTCTGCTATAGGTGTCTTGTAGTCTGTATTTGGTATTAGGGGTGTCCATCTTCATTGGGAGTAATTAGTAACCCTTTTTAGATTTATCTTTCTATCACCAATATGCGTTTTACTATGAACAGCATACGTTTTATCGTTTATATCATCTAAAATGCTCCGATCACTTCCAAATGAGAAAATAGTTACAGATTCATCATGACGTTTTGACTCTCACTAACTACAGGAATCCTCCAGTTACATATCTTGTATCCACATACACATATACACCTGCAGCAAGATGTCCTTCCCGACTAGACAACCACCTGCCTTGTGGACGAATCTCCTGTACTTGTCGGCGTGTGTTGTAACCGTCTCGACGCAAACTGGAGACGCAGGTGAGTACGAATCGCGTGTGCATTTGGCTTCTTTTCTTGTTTTGATTTTATGGTTGTTTGTTGTGGAAGAAGGAAAAATATGGTGTCAAAAGTATATCTAGATATATCAATATTGGTAAAGATAGATGTTAATGATGATGATGGAAATTAATATATAAGATAATAATGATTGTGATGATAATGATAATAAAGGTGTTAATGATTTTAATGATGATAATGATAATAGTGATAATGAGAAGAATGGTAATATATGTATATATATATATTATATTATATATATTATATATTATATATATATATATATATATATATATATATGTGTATGTAAATTCCACGAACCTCAAAATGCTCCATCACCCCCCTGTCAGACGTAACGAAAGTGGGCGTGACCCTCGGCCCAGGCCCTTCAGTCGCCTGCGGTTCCTTACAGGGGCCCTACAACAACCCTTCTTCGGCCAAGGTCACTTCCTTCACCCTCTGCGCCTCCGTCAGGTTGCACGCCTCACGCAAGGGGTCGACGCTCTTCAGATACAGAGGAAGGGATAGGAATGTCACCGTCGTAGGAAATGGGACGTTGTGGCGTGTCCTGTCTATTCTTCTGATCATTGTCGTGTTTTTGTTTTATATTCTTGTTTATGATCATTTTTATTTCAAACTTATCATCATTTTTGCAGGGGGGGGGGCTGTATTAGGAATCCCATCATATAAATCAGATATATCATTCCCTCTATTAGTGGTTGAAAAGGCATTTCTAAAAAGGGTCCAACATCTTCAACAATGTAGCTGTGTATTCATTCCTTTGAATGTGAATTGAGCGAGCTGGGTATGAATTAAACATGAATTTTCAGATAATGTTATCTAAAATTGTATCACGAATTTAAGACAAAGGATTGAATAAAAAAGCGTGTATTAAAATAATAATAAAAAAAATAATGATAATTTATCAGTAACATTCCTTTAACATGCTGAACTCTCACACATCAATTATTGTAAATATGAACATGAAATCATAAAGGCGATGATAATGATATAGAAGCAATGTATTTCCGCACCTTTTCTGCCTTCACTTCAGAGGTGAACAGGCAAGGGTTGGATCTCCAGGTCGAGGAAGGCGACAGGGAACGCGCCGAGTATTTCTTCGAGGTCAAACTCCCTCCTTGGGTTTGGCGTCACGTGTGCTTCGTGTACAAGGACGACCAGAGAAGGGTAGGAGGACCAGGGTATGCGTGGGTGGTTGCGTTTGAGGTGTGTGCGTTTGTGTGTGTGTGAGAGGAAATGATGGTCTTTTGGAAACTGTCTTTACATGTCTTTTCCTGACGATTATCTGGATACTTTTTTATATTTGTGATATATGGTGATCTTCGTGCCACATCCAAGGGACTTTTTCCAAAATCTTATTATTCTTCTGGTTATGCCTCGCATTAAATTTCGTTTGTCCAGTAGACATCACATCACGAAAACAAAAGGATTTAGGTCAATTAGTCAATTCTGAAATTCTCTTTATATGTTTTCCATTTTGTGTACCCAATAACCATCAAAACTGAGCGTAAACCGTGGTTTTGCTACAGGTCGGGTATCAAAGCTATCAAGTCGACTGAAGGGTACAACATACTTCAGTTAGTCATAGGGTAGATAATATCCCTTGATGACATAGTTATAAATTCCACCATTACAGCTTTTTTCCTTGCACGATCTCACCGTTGTTTAAATGTTTATAATTATCAAAATTAATTAAAAGTTAACCGTGCATTTGCATTGGAAGGCTGAGTGTATGGCGGAGGGGCAGAAGCAGACGCTGTCGGCGCGGAGGAGCCTCGGCGCTGGACGGAAAACCAAGGCAGCTGCGACTCGGAGCGATGCCAACACCACCGCGTCTGCCTTCGCCGTGCCAGCGATGCCCGGGATGGCGTGCGTTGGCGGGGAGGGGCGCCTGGAGCTGGAGGGGGACGTGGCTGCGCTGCGATTCTGGACGGCTGCCCTGGGGGCCAAGGAGGCGCGGGAGGCGTCGAAGTGCGATGGAGGTGCTC
>NW_020870102.1:61629-69129 GCF_003789085.1 Penaeus vannamei | reverse complement strand
GCGCGATGTGCTGGACTCCCGCGCCTCCGTAGTAGTCGACGTACTCTTGGATTTGGCTCTTCCTCTTCCCCGGCGCTGGCTCGTTGATGGGCATCTGGGGGAACAGGGGAGGAGTGTGAGAGTGTGAGGGGAACCGGAGAGAAGTGAGAGAGGTCATGCTAGGGCGAGGGGAGAAGTGTAAGTGTGAGGGGAACCGGGCAAAGTGCAAGAAGTCATGCTAGGGAGGGGAAGCGCGAGGGAGGTGTGAGAGTGTCGAAGGCATGGTAGGCTTGTGGGTCGAATGAAAGTGTCTCGTATAATTGGGAAAGGCAGTGAGAGATAATAAAAGAAAAAAGAAAGAAAACGGGGAAAAGAAGGCAAACCGTCCCTCTAGCCACCGAAAAAATAATAATCACTATACAATAATAGCATAAACAAGCGCCCAAGCCCGGCAGTTCTCAAAGCGCTGCCCCGCCCCAGCGCTCCCTCCCCCCGCCAGTACCTTGATGGTTTCCTCCCAGTTGGTCATGACGATGGAGCGGAGGGCGGAGTACTCGGTGTGGATCTGCGTGTCATCCACCGACCAGAACCTGTGGAACATGAGGTGCTTCTCGTACCAGGAGGCCGTGTTCTCCATCTCCAGGTTGGGTTGGTTGCCGACGATGTGGTCGATGAAGTCCAGGCGGACGTCGGGTCTGGAAGGGTTAACGGTGGGGAGGTTGAGGATTTCGGCTTAGGGGGGGGGGTCGGGGTGCCCTGGTGTTGTCTGGTTTTGCTTTTCGTTTCGTGTTTCTTTTGGTGTGATCTGTTTTTTTCGTTTGAAGAGTAGTTTTTGATTTGTGGGGGTGATATAGGCCTTTTTCTGTGAAAATTCATTTGGGTTTAGTGTGAAATAAAATTTTGTCTGAAATTTTATGTATATAAGTTCGATATCTTTTAATTTAAAAAACTTGTTATATATATCACTGCTACCATGACACGCTACCTAAAAATCAAAACAAAAACAAAAATATCTCATGAGGTCTGAAAAAACATCACCACTACCAAATCCTCTCCTCCCTCACACATTCTCAGCCACACGCCACCAACTCCTCACAGCTTATCTAAGTAGCCACACAATCCTCGCAATCACTTACAAGTTGGTCAGCAGTGGGTCGGGTCCGGTGAGGGGAGCGTGGAAGCCGGGAAGGAAGAGCCCCTTGTAGCTTCCTCGCTCCACGAACGTGTGTGTGGTGTCTCCGTACTGGGGTGGAAGAGCACGGCATGAGCACTTATACCGTTGATTTTTACATTCATTTTTATAGAAGGGGTTGTCATAAGTATCTTTTTGTTTTTACGAGGTTGATGAAGATTGTCTTTGTATTTCGTTTTCATAGGATTATCATATATCCCTATTTTTGTTATTAAAAGGAATATCATATATATTGCTGTATCTTCATCATTACAAGCATTACTATTATCATGGCTACTTTGCAGTTTTATTATTACAATGATTTGCTCTCCATAGTCCAACTACAGTTAACATTAAAAAAACTAATATCTTTTATTTTTACACGGATTATTATGGGTACTGATGTAATGTTACAACTAGAATCATCACTAATATAATTACAATAACGTCTATCTATACCATAATCAATATAAAAATAATTACAGGGATTACTAAAATTATTGTTGAGATTCTATTCATAGCTATCTAAAATACAATTATCATTTAGATTATTACATGGAATATCATGATGATTTAGATTATGGCGTCTAAATTAGATATGAAATTATCAAATGGATTATTACTATTCTAATGGATTATCAGAATGATAATATGTATCATTAGACAGATTACAATCTTTACTACTGTTATAATTGATGTTATTATAAAACTACAAAGATAGTTTTCAATACAAAGATCGTACTGTTTGTACAGGAAACAGCCTACTGTATGTATGCTGTTATGTTGTCATTGTGTTTATCCGTTTCATGAATCTATAACACTGCTATATTCCTAGTAATTTGATGTATTTTATAATCAAACTACAAATATATAGTGATGATTCAGTAATATGCATGCCTTAATATGATTCAGTAATATGCCTGAATTACCCACACTGTATTTTATAAACAGGAGATATGAATCAGACAGACATTTACGTTAATTTTCTGACTCTGACCAGGATTTTCAAAACAAATTCCCTCCCCAAGCATGCTCCACCTCCATAGAAAAAAAACTCATCTCTGATTAATTCTATTATACCTACACTGATTGACAATCTTATTTTTCATCTAATTTCCCATGTAGGGCTCCCTCAACCCCGACTTCTTGAACCTTACCGTCTGGACTTTGGCGAAGCGGACCTTCCCTCCCGCGTCTTCCTCCTCCCAGATGTCGCGCACGATCTTCGCTCCTCGCTCCTTCGCCATCTAGTGGTGGAAAGATCGTTACGGTTTCGGTCTTCTAATTTTCTTTATCGCTTGCCTCATCAGTGGATTACTTGTTATTTTGGATTGTCAAATTTCGATCGTTTTTTTTAGGCATAAAGTGAGATCAGGAAAAAAAAGTTTTTCAAATATTATTCTGTTTTGGGTTCTCTATTTTCTACCTTCTTGTAAGTTGTGTTTATTATGACAGCCAATCTGACAAGGTAGTCATTAGTAGCAAACAGAATCGTATATGGTATGTAGTAAAAAAAAAAAAAAAAAAAATGTATTACACAAACCTGAAATCATAGAGAACATACACACGCATAAAAAAGGCACACACGCACACACACACACACACACACACACACACACACACACACACACACACACACACACACACACACACACACACACACACACACACACACACACACACACACACACACACACACACACACACACACACACACACACACACACACACCACGCACACACACACACACACACACACACTAGTACTAACACACAAGACAACACTTCCTGCGCAACCGAAACAAAAGACCGGCGGCCATGAGACACACCTTCATGATCGAATCGAGATCCTCTACGGAAAAGGCGATGTCCTTGACGCCGTCTCCGTGGTAATGGCGCCCATTTTTCCTCGTTCCCCGGGTTGAGGGCGAAAACGCAAATGATCATGAATGAATGTTTTTTTTGACTGTCGTCTTTGTTTATTCTGGTGGATCTTTCAGAGGAAAGGGTGATATAATAGGCCTAAAGTTATCTGAAATTGTTCTGAGTCAGAGAAAAGAAATGTTATATTATAATATCTTCAGCCTATGGAAGGCTAGAGTTTGAGTTTGTCATCACGAATTCCATGTTTTATTAGATTAGATCGGACAGGTAATTTGCTACTTTTTGACGGTTTAAATAACAGCACATGCAATGGATTGCAAAATTTACTACAAGGCTTAAAAGAGCACTCAAAATAATATCAAGAAACATACACATAATAATCACGAATACACCTACCTTATTCTGTCTAACGACGTGGCAGCACACTTCCCGTGAGCCTGTCTCCAAGCCCTTGTAGGCGAAGGGCTCGAAGCCCATCCGCGTGCAGTAGTAGCTGGCGGCCTGAGGGTAAATGTATGTATTAGAGGAGCCTTTTATATGTTCAAGTCTGGGGGAAGACACGTGGAGACTCCAATCTCTGAGAGGCTATAGTCACCTTATTTGGTAAGTGTTGGCGGTGAGGGAAATGTGGTTTTAACCTGGGAATCATTAGTATTCATATTAATATTTATATCAGATGATCTGTGTTAATTTAATTTGAATAACAGTGAAACCAACTGAAAATCTGAGAGAGATGTTGCGAATCTGAGGTCCTGATTTCTGTTTTGTAGATACACATGTCTTGAATTTCTGCAAATTACATATTAAATATATAATCTGGAAGATAATAATGTTGATGAGGGCATCTATACATGTAGCTAGTATGGTAATAATACAGTAATAACATATTAGAGTATTGTAAATCACGAAGAAATCTGATGAAAGGCTAATTTATGGAAGTAGCATACACATAAGTAGGTATATGAACTACAAGTGATAGAAAAGTGAAACTGAAATGGGAACTATGGTCTGTTAATGCAATTCGTGCAGTAAGTAGACCACTGTGGTCAAAAAAAGAGAAGAAATTGGTGGAAACAAGGGGAAAAGGGCCGTTTCCTCCTCCCAATTGGTGGTTTGCTTTTCTTAGACATTGTCGTTTTTTTCCCATCTCTGTTTCGCAACTTTCACATCTGAGCTCGAAACGTGACTACGGTGTCAATGGCATCCGTCAACTCCGGGCCAACCTTCGCCTCTCTGTGTCACATTGTTGACTTGTATTTGCAGTATATACACATATATGTCAACTTAAATATCACACACACACACACACACACATTTGTAACTGTATGTAGCTATTTATATATGTGAGTTTGCCACATGTCCGATCGTTCTCACCTATAGCATAACTTCCTCGTTCTTTCTAATTTACAGCATATATGTAATAGTGTTTATAACTAGAGGGGTCATAGGATGAGGAAAAAAACAAAACTCGAATAACCTACTCAGTTTAACATTATGTTATTCAATTCCCGTTGATTTTGAATAATGACTTTTCATAAACAGGTTTACTTGAATTATGAATAAATTCATATCGATTTTCGTTTCTCATAACTTGCAAGGATAATTACAATTACAAAATAACCCTAATGATGGCATTCCGACAGTGCCAAAATATTTTCACACAGGAAGGGGTTCAGCACGGTCGTCCTTGAGTTTTTAGAATTGGCTTTTCACATGTTGGTTTAAATACCATTCTTTAGTATTAGAACACACTTCAGTCCCATTTCCTAATGATTTTCTGCTTAGCAACTTGTCTTATCGGGATCCGTGGGCGGGCGTTTATATCTCTACAGGACTCGAAAAATTACCTCGTCAGATTCTGTTGTATGGCGTGACAAGGGTATTGCGCGTACTCTAGGCCTTGGAAGTCCCTATAATGTTTGCATCGACACGGGCCCAGGGGGTGAATAGGGTGAGAACGACTGAGCACGGAGACAGATGACTTGGGGTATCAGGACAAAATACAAAAATTAAATTCACCTCGGCTTCTGTGAGGCAGAGGAGGACTTATCCAATAAGAGAAGTCCTTGTTCTCTCTTCTCTCTCTCTCTCTCTCTCTCTCTCTCTCTCTCTCTCTCTCTCTCTCTCTCTCTCTCTCTCTCTCTCTCTCTCTCTCTCTCCTCTCTCTCTCTCTCTCTCTCTCTCTCTCTCTCTCTCTCTCTCTCTCTCTCTCTCTCTCTCTCTCTCTCTCCTCTCATCATTGCATAAAGAAAGAATATGTATGTGTTTTTTATTGCAGACTCAAGAAACTTTTCTCGGGACCCAACTAACGGATCCGACAAAAATCTCCTGAGTGTCGGCTGCACTTGGACTTAAGTTGATCTTTGTCGTTGAACAGTCGAGAGATTCATGCTTCGAAGCTTTGTCGGGCACTTTATGCTGGGAATGTTCTTGAATACGACTCTTGACCTGGCTGTCTGCGCTCACGCTCCGTTTTGGGCATAGGCATAGTATTATTCGTACGTACAGGTATATATATATCGCGCACTGGTTTGTGTGTGTATGGGTGTTTCTGTGTGTATGTGTGTGTGTGTGTGTGTGTGTGTGTGTGTGTGTGTGTGGTGTGTGTGTGTGTGTGTGTGTGTGTGTGTGTGTGTGTGTGTGTGTGTGTGTGTGTGTGTGTGTGTGTGTGTGTGTGTGTGTGTGTGTGTGTGTGTGTGGCGTGTGTGTGCGTGGAGTGTAGTGAGAGAGAGGGAGAGAGACTAAACAAAAATTTCAAAGGATATTTTTGCTGTTGCTTCAAGGAATACCTGTGGCCGCCGCAACGCCATCTATGATCTAAAGGCCGTAGGGTGCTTACTTCTAAACAGCAGCAACTTCTTATCCTACATGCGTGCCTGTCCGCCGAGGATTTCTTAAAACAGGTTCCCAACAGGTGCCCTTACCCTCACCAGGACACCTATGGCCCTTGGCACCTTCTGAACTCACCTTAATCATCTTTGTCTTTAGTGCTTAGGGGGATCTAGCTAGTGGCCCACCCTCCCTGCTCTCCCTACCTCCTCCTCCCTGCTCCCCTATACCTTCCCTCCTTTTTGCTTCCTATCCCCCTCCCTCTCACTGCTCCCCTTCCCCTTCCCTTCCCACTCCCCCTTCCTCCTCACTGTCCCTTCCCTTCCCAACCTACCCCTCACCCCCTTCCCCTCCTCCTCCCCCTTTCCCTCCTCCTCCCTCCTCACTGCTCCCCTTCCCCTTCCCCCTCCCTCCTTTCTCCTCCCAGTCCCCTCCTCCTCCCTGCTCCCCCTCTCCCAGTAGAGCCTAGCGGGGGAGCCGGTTTAGCCGCCATAGTTCCATAGACGCCGAAACCAGACACCCAATTCCGATCTGAAAACAAGATTGGCGCCGAGAAGGATCGAGTGACGTGCCTTGATTTCGTAATGGATGCCATTCAATCCTCCAGACTGATTCCGATTGTGACGTCTATATTTTTGTTGTTGTTGCTGTGGCTATACTTGATTATGCGCGACTGCTTCTTGTCCCTCACTCAAGGCCGGACGCGCTTCTTAACGGTGCTCAGTTAAGGTTACGTCTGCGGCCGGAGAGGCGCCTCAGACATCCGAATGTATGTACACACTTACGCCCCCCCCCCTCACAAAGCAGAAACAAATAGATACATTGATAAACTGAAAACAGAATTGATAGAGATAGATAGATAGATGGATGAATAGGGGCAGATAAAGAGATAAATAAAATGAGAGAGAGAGAGAGAGAGAGAGAGTTAGAGAGAAGAGAGAGAGAGTTAGAGAAAGAGAGAGAGAGAGAACAGAGGCAAACAGACAAAGATAAATAATACATATACGAACGTACTTAATTCAAACCGCAATAAAAGAAATTAAAAAAAGGATTATAAAGCCCATATTTCACGTTTACCCCCTCCCCCCCCTCCATCCTCCCAGTTCCACGCGCCTGTTTGGACTGCGCTGGGGTTCGCATCTGCGCTCGAGGTGGCAGCCTGAACGCGGTGATTCGCCTCGCCCTCGCTCTCGCCCTCGCCTCGCCTCGCCTCGCGCCTCGCCTCGCCTCGCCTCGCCTCGCCCTCGCCTCGGCCCTCGCCTCGCCTCGCCTCTCGCCTCGCCTCGCCCTCGCCCTCGCCCTTCCTCAAGCTACCCGGTCTCCCCGAGGAAGATTTTGGAGATTGTCTAAGCATCCTCCGGTTGTCATTCCTTTACGCGGGGACGCTGTTGTTCGTGTTCATCTCAGGGGGGATTGTCTGGGGAACTTGGATGGCCTGTGGATAATACGATTTATTTTTTTCTTGTGTTTGTATATTCTCTATTTTTGTCTTTGTCTTCTCTCTCTCTCTCTCTCTCTCTCTCTCTCTCTCTCTCTCTCTTCTCTCTCTCTCTCTCTCTCTCTCTCTCTCTCTCTCTCTCTCTCTCTCTCTCTTCCACCTCCCTTCCTCTACGTCACTATAGCGAACGACCGCCTCCC
>NW_020870102.1:39129-49129 GCF_003789085.1 Penaeus vannamei | reverse complement strand
GTTTAAGGTGTTTAATTGCGGGCGTTATTGATAACAGTATTTGTTTTGAGAGGGTGCTTTTTTATTTTTTACAGGGGGTCGCATAAAAAAAAGCAGGAAGAAGAAAAAAAATCGGTCGGACCATATCTCAGGAATGTCTGATGATTTCACGAAATTACACTTGCTATTTATCCGTTACATATTTTCCGACAATTCCAAACTAAATCTTGATATTATAACAGTATTTAGATTTAGAAAGAGATATCTGATTAGTTACCAGCCGGCCGTAGACGACGCGCCATCATTTCCAGCCTTCCCATTGGCGCAGCGACGAAGGTGTGTCCGTCGAGAGGGCCCGTGATTGGCCAGCCGGGAGAGGTGTGTGCTGACATCAATGGGCACGTGCCCCGCGGCCTTTCGAGGCTGCTTAGCTGAGAGACGCACTAACAACTTCTTCATAACATGGCTGCAAACATTACCAAGATTGAATAGAAAAAAACAAGACTTTTATATAAAATAGACAAATGCCGGGAGGACCACAAGGACTCCCACAGCGAGCCGCCCTTCGCTCCTCCTTGCTCACTCATCACAAAAACTTGATTCCTCGCGCAGAGCGAAGGATCCTGCACGTGCTTGCTTGCCACGCTGCTCTCAAGGGTGCTTTGATCCTTGACTACAAAGCCTCAACTCCAACACGAGGCGCCGGAGAATCTCGGTGCTTCGTCTAATTACCGAATTGAAGTAAATGACCGATGTGGAAGCGCCGTCGAGATATGTAGAGATGTGTAAGCAAGAATGAGAGACACGGAAAGAGAGAGAGACACAGAAGGAGAGGTGGGAAGAAGGAAGGAGAGAGAGGGAGGGGGAAAGAAGGAGAAGAAAAGGTGAAGGAGAGAAGGAAGAGGGAAGGATGGGAGAGAGAGTGGGGTGGTGGGTCGATGGAAAGAAGGGAGGAATAGGTGAAGGAGGAAGGAAGGAAGATACATAGAGAGAGAGAGAGAGAAGAGAGAGAGAGAGAGAGAGAAGAGAGAGAGAGAGAGAGAGAGAGAGAGAGAGAGAGAGAGAAGAGATGAGATAGATAGAGAGAGACACAAATAAAAAGCGTCAGCGACAAAAGGCGGAAGTAGAACGAGAAATATCTGCACAGACAGACAGACTGATCGAAGGGGCGAGAAAGATGATACTCCATCAACCATCAGCCCTTACTGCGCCTCAAGACCACTTCCGCTGCGTGTGTCACCCTGCCATGACAAAGGCCTCTCCTGCATACCGTATAATGGCACAACAGACGCATCAATTTACGTATCATTTGTATCTTTTCTCGATGACGACGTTGCGGCCATCTGACTGGCGCTGGTCATCTGGGTCATCTGCTTGTGTGCGGGAGGAGAGCAGTTGGCGGGGTTGGCGTGTGGTATTTGGAGGAATCTCACCTCTGCTTGCCTGTGGGCATTTTGATAGTTCTGTGAATGTCTGTCTCATCTCTCTCTCTCTCTCTCTCACTCTCTCTTCCTCTCTCTCTCTCTCTCTCTCTCTCTTCTCTTCGTCGCTCTCTCTCTCTTTCTCTCTCTCTCCTCTCTCTCTCCCCTCTCTCTCCTCTCGTCTCAGCTCTGTCGTCTTCCCTCCCTCTCTCCCCCTCTCCCTCGCTCGCCTCCCTTCCCCTCTCCTCCCTCTCTCTCTCTCTTCTCTCTCTCTCTCTCTCTCTCTCTCTCTCTCTCTCTCTCTCTCTCTCTCCCTCTATCCCTCTCTTTCTATACACCACCACACACAAAACACACACACTATATATATATAACTCTATATAATACTATATACTATATATATGATTTATATTATGTATATATATATATGATATATATATATATATATATATATAATATATTATATATATATATAATATATGTATGTAAATAATAATATAGGATAGATAGATAGATAGATAGACAGATAGATAGATAGTGTACCCATACATACATACCACACCACCAGGATATTACCTTATATATATCTTATATATATATACTTATATATATATATGCTTTATATATACATATACCAATATATATTTATACATATATATTAATATAATTTCTTTATATATATATATATATATATATACTATATATATATATATTATTATCATATATACATATACTATATATATATATTATATATCATATACATATATATAATATATATATATATATATATATAATATTATATATATTTATATATATGTATGTAATATACATACACATTATACCTATATAACTATACTATAACACTATATCATGTTAAATATATTATATATATACACTATAGTATATACTATATTATATACCTATTATAAGTATATAATATATATCATATATCGTGTCGCTGTCTGTGTGTGTGTGTGTGGTCTGGCTGTGTGGTGTGTGTGGTGTCTGTGTGCTTTCGCTCTGTGACGCCACCCGTGCCGATTGCGTCGTGTTGTGGCTGTGTGTGCGCCCTTGTGCCTGGGTGCTATAGCACACAGCACACACCCAGCACAACACACACACCACGCCGCACACAAAACTCACCTATATATATATATATATATATATATATATTATATCATTATACTATAATTATACACACACGCCACCACACACACACACACACACACAGCACACACCACCACACACACCATATCACTTACCTTCTCGTACTATATATACCTATATACTAGCTATACCTAGTATATTATATTATATACTATAACCTTATATATATATATATAATGTGTGGTGTGCACTGAACCAACAAAGTTGTGGTGTGTGTGTGGCTGTGTGTGTATGTGCTGTCATATATATATTAAATACTATATATATATATATATATGCTCTATTATATATATATATATGTGTTGTGTGTGTGTGTGCGATGTGCTGTGTGTGTGTGTGTGTGCTGTCGTGCTGCTGTGTGTGCTGTCGCTGTTGTGTGTGTGTCCCGTGTGCCGTGCTGTGTGCAGGCTAGTGTGTGAGTGTGTGCGGCGTGTTGTGCCGTAGTGTGGCTGTGTGTAGTGTGTGTGGTGTGGGGCACCCTGTGTGTGTGTGTGCTGTGTGTGTGTGTGTGCGTGTGTGTGTGGTGTGTGTGTGTGTGTCGTTGTGCGTGTGTGTGTATGTCGTGCTGCCCCGGTGGGCTGTGTGGACCTGTGTGCGTGTGTGTGCATTGTGCTGTGTCTCTCTCTGGTGTTGTGTTTGATGGTGTGCGTGTGTCGCCTCGTGTGTGGCGGTGCTGCTGCGTCGTGTGTCGTCAGTGTCGGGCTGTGCTGCCTCCCGTGGCTGGTGAGCCTGTGTGGCTCGTGTGGTGTGTCGTGTGTGTATGTGGCGTGTGTCTTCAGTGGTGTATAGCTACATACTCACACAGAAACTTTTAGTGCACACATATGCCATACTATACTCACACACAACTAGTGCCACCCATTCATATCCCAGTGACATACTGCACAGCAAACGAGTGCCACACATATGCCCATTACCATAACTCACACCAACTCAGTCCACACATTACGCATTACCGTGACTAACTCACACCACAATTAGTGCCACACATATGCGACTCCTACATACTCACACATAACTCGGTGCACACATATGGCAATCACATACTCTCACACAATAGTGACACAACACAAATAAATGCACACCAACCATTCCTCATACAATGGCCCCGCCAGCTAGTGCACTCCAACATGCACGGAGACGCCGCTGCCTGTGAATACAAACCCTCCACCGCCCCTCATTCGCAACCGCAGGCGGCCCGGCGTCTGTATCAAACGGCGAAGGCGAGGCAGCGCCATCTGCGGTGAAATATCCTGGCAAAAGTCTTCCGTCTTCATCCCAACACTCCATCCACCTGAAACTACAACGAACTGTAATACACATTGATTACATAGAATAATAGAAGAGAGGAAATGAAGAAAATCTAGAGACAGAAAGTCGGTTTGGAAGTGGGTTTGTGAGGCATATCAGGATGTTGAACGCCCTCTGGAAAAACTGTGCGCTCCGAACGCCGTGCGGCAAGAAGATTCCCTTCAAATTCTACAGATTCCGTAGTTTTCCATATAAGGCCCTGAGGTTGAGAGAGGGGGAAGAGACGGCAAGATATTAGGAGTCGCGCGGAATACGGGAAACGGGAGATACGTGCGGAAAGAGAGAGAGAGACGAGAGAGAGATGGAGAGAGCAGGCAGCCGGTGTGTCTGTGAGAGAGAGAGAGAGACACGGACGTCGGGAGACGCAGAGATGAGAGCGACGAGTAGAGGAGACGAGCGACGAGTGAGACGATGACGAGAGAGAACCGGTGGAGGGAGACCGAGAGAAGCGAGAGAGAGAGGACGGGACGATAGCATAGACAGATAGAGAGCCCTGAGAAGGACTAGTCAGATAAGACTTAACTAGACCACTGTACGAGCGAGACCAGACCAGACAGGCCAGACAGGAAAATAGACAACCATACGCACAGACAGACCAACGCAAGCGCCCCATCCCCATCCTATACTCGCGATCCAACCCCTACCCCCCTCCCCCTCCTCAAAAACCGAACAAACAAACGAAAGAACAGAGTGCGCGCGATAAACCAAAAAAAGCGCAAAGACGCGCAAGTAAAGCAGAGGCAACGCCAAGCGTGCTCGGGCGCGCTGCTGCGGAGGGCTCCCGTCGCTGGACAGTCGGTACCTCTCGACCCTTGAAAAGTGTCCCTCCGGTGGCGAATTCCGCTTTCGCTTGCGCAACGCTGAGTTATGACGCCACGCTCAACCCCCCTTCCCCTTGTTCCCCCTCCTCCCCTCTTCTCCCATTGCCCCTTCTCCCTCCCTCCGCCCCTCTCTCTCTCCCTTCGCCCCTCGCCCTTCCTCGCGTCTCACTGGTCCTCCGCTCCCGGTCTCCAACCCTCTCTCCGCTTCCCCTTCTCCCTCCCCTCTCCCCCTCCCTCCCCCCCTTCTCTCCTCACCTTTCCCCCACTCCCCTCTCACCCCTTCTCCCTCTCCCTCACTTTTTTGCCATGCGCAACACCTTTCACGTCATGCACTCTGCCTTTATGATAATCCGGTCATAGGGTCTATATCCGGCGTTTCTTGGAATGAATGTAGCATAAATGATGTTTCCACGTGTTTGTGTATTCGAAAATTTTTGCCCGAGGCATATATTATCATTATCTATTATTTGCTGTTGAACACTTCTTATTACCTTCATTTCAGGGAAGAAAAAATCGGGACTATACAGAATGTGCATAGGCTTAACAATTTTTCTATCTGTCCTCCCCATCGATGCATCGTAATACTATACAGCGAAATCCCTCCGGAAACTTTGTTAAATAGACGACAGGTCTATAATAGGAAGAAATATAGAATATCTTGTGCATGAATGATGATCGGGCAATAATGAGAAGGGGTAAAAAAAAATTAAATGATATTATTAGCTTTGAAATATGACATTTCTTATTATTACACTCTGTCCAATGATTGTTTATTATCATCCCACTACTTCGCTCCTCCCAGTCCTACTTCCATTCGCTGTCACACAGTCCCGTAGACCAAGTTCCCAGCGTGCCCGCACCGAGCGCCGGGGCCCGCGCCGCGCGACCCACGCGGGGCAACGCCGCTGTCCGGGGCGGGCGCCGCTCCGGATCGGATCGCCCGCGCCGGGGCGCGGCGGGCCCTCCCGGCCCGCCGCCCGCCCGCGCCCTCCGGGACCCGCAGGCCGCGCGCGCACCGCCCGGCGAGCGCCTTCGCGGCCACTCCCCCCGCGACGCGCGGCGGGCCCGGCACCGGCGGCCCGGGGGGGCAAGGCCGACGCCGGCGGGCCGGGCCCGCCGGCGGCCGGCGCGATCCCGAGCCCCGCCCGGGGCGCGCCAGGCGCACGGCAGGCCCCGACCCCGGGCCCTCCCCCGCCGCCCGGCCCTCCCCGGCCGGCGACGGCCGGCGCGGCGCGCGCGGCGCCCCGCCGTCGACAGCGGCGCCTCGGCCAGCCCGCCCGGCGGCCCGCCCGCGCCCCGGCGACCCGCCCCGCCGCGCCGCCGCCGCGCCGCGCGCCGGCCCCGGCGCCGCCGGCGGCCAGCCAGGGCGGCCACGGTCGGCCACCCCCCCCCGGGCCGCCTGCCGCGCCCGAGCGCGCGGGCCGGCGGCCGCAGGCCCGGCCCGGCCGCACACGCCGGGCGCCGCGCCTTGCACCCGCGCGCGGCGGGGCGCGCCCTCCGCTGGCGCTCCCCGGCAGCGCGACCGCCGTGGGTCCGGCCGCGCAACGGCGACGCCGGGCGCGCCGCCGGCCGCGGGCACCTGCGCGCCGCCCCCCCTGGGCCCGCGGCGCTGCCGCGGCGGCGCGCGGCCGGCGCGCGCGCCCTCCGCGACGCGGGGCGCGCGGCTGGCCGGCGCCCCCCGGCCAGCCCGCGCGTCGCGCCGCCACCACCACAGCACGCGCCCCCACGGGACGCCGCGGCCCGGCGACCAGGCCGGCGCCGCCCCCAACTATCATAGAGATAATAATCGGTGGCCGTCTTTATCTGTTAACATCATGTATCAACATAAGATATTACCATAATCTGAAATCTTACGTCATTACTGAAAGAAGTTACCTATGCAGATATCATAATTACTGTGATCGATCAATGTCTTTACAATGTATTATTGGTAACTCACTATAGAACAGCTAATTTATTCACTGATATACTTGGGACAAAAAGGAGGGCGTGGGAAATAGAAAACTATATGTGTAGATAGCCATAAAGAGGAAGCAGTTAGTAACATAGGGGTAAACACGCTTACTGCCACCCGAGCCAGCTACAAGTGGGTTCGGCATTGTGTCCTTCCGCCGTTCCTCTGGTCCCTTCTCTCTTTCTGCCTCTCTTTGCGATCACCACGCCGCCACAGCAACCAACACGCCAAACGCTGCGCGCCGGGTACACACGCACACACAACACAGGCAGATCATATGCGGCCTCCCTCGGGGCGGACCTTGTGTGTGCTCGGGTGTTGGCGTGCTGTGCTGATACATATCATTAAATATGCACAGACACAGCAGGACCACGACCACACATACCCACAGCACACACGACACCCACACACACCACACACCAGCATGCACCCACATCACACACACACACACCACACACACCACACACACACACACACACCACACACACACACACACACATATAATATAATATATTATATATATATATATATATATATATATATATATATATATATATATATATATATATATAATATATATTTATATCATATATATATATATATATATATATATATATATATATATATATATATATATATATAGCTCTATACCACTATATATATATATTATGTATGAATAGTTCCTTTGGCTTCAAACTTCCCTTTCATTCAAGTGATGGGAAGTCCCGCTGGTGTGGATTTGTATGAAACCCTACTAAACTCTTTGCACTCAACTGCGTTTTCACGCTCCAAGTGGCATTTTAGAAATTTCCTTTGTTCAGAGCTCAGACTGTCATCATTAATTCCAATGGTTAATATGGAAAGGAACAACATCGGTTGACTTCTCAGCTGCTAAGGCTTGCATGCATTTTTAATAAACACCTATTTACAATTATTTAAAGTGTGAATACATTTTTGGGACACCCTTTATATATATTCTTTCTGTCTGTCTGTCTTCTGTCTCTCTGTCTGTCCTCTCTCTCTCTCTCTCTCTCTCATCTCTCCTCTCTCTCTCTCTCTCTCTCTCTCTCTCTCTCTCTCTCTGCTCATCTATATATATATATATATATATATATATATATATATATAATTATATATATATATATATATACACACTATATATATAAAGAAAAAGAGAGAGAGAGGGGGGATAGGGAGAGGGGAGAGAAAGAGAAAAGAGAGTGATAAACATAGATAGGTAGTATAATTCTTTTATAAGCTAAGCTAAGATACCATGCCTTCAGTTTGTAATATTCAAAGACGAACAGGAGCTAAACAAGCTATTTCTGCGTTGAGAATTCTTGCTAACCAATCAGCGGCATTTTTTTTTACCGCCCACGAATCTTACGCTTGGCTCCTAACCTTGCATCTGTCAAACAAAATAACATTCACAAGACGTAAAATTATTCACGCGTTCACCGAGCCCCAAATCCCGGGGCAGCTTAGATGTGGATTAACGACTAACCTTTGAGCCAATACTAATCAACTAAAGTCACAGCTCATAAATATAGATTCGATAGAATTTCTAAGGACTTTCTTGTTACAGAAGAATAAACGATAGAAAATGAGAAAAAAAAGGATCATGTAAAACTCAAACCTAAAATATGAAACAATAAAGCAAGGATGTTTAACGTATATACAAGTATCATATTTTACATTTCCTGGTTATGATAAAATCGTGAGCATATTCGACCATGCGTAAAAACAACTCTAAAGTCTGGGTACAGTTCTAGTTGCGTTTAGGGCATATACAAAACTAGGATTTGGCAGAATTTACAAATGGGCAGGAGCTCCACACACTGACTGGCAGAGCTACAGGGTGATCACCGAATTCTTAAAGTATTGTGCAATATCTGTTATGCGCTGTAAAGTTCGTCCAACACGTATTTGGAAGGTGGAGGGTCTGATTCTATGGACGCCAGCTTTATCAATATTTTTTTTCGTGCGCCTATTTTGATGTTAATATTATTACAGGATATGGAACCTATTGCTATATATTGGGAACCGTAATATAATAATAATCACATTGAATTATGAGCATGTTTCTGTTTAAAGAGTTAATATACTGAAATTGAATTATTTAAAAAAGCTTAGTCTTATGGGCCTTGCCTGAGGATGTGCCGTCGAAACTTAGATTGTTATTCTTTTTTCTTTCTTTCTTTTTGAATTGCTCCCTTCCTGTTTCGGTGGAGTACTTGAGTTCTTTGCTGAATGTACTGTTAGAGTTGATTCGTTGAAGTATTTTAAAGAAGACAAATAGCCCTTTCTTAGGATTCCTTCGATGTATAGTTCTGACTTTTTTGATGTGCAGTTTTTCTAAATGCAATGCAAATAAGCAATCAAATTATATCCCATGTATTCATACGGGTTTATGTAGTGAATTTTCTTTTTTATGATTTATTTCTGCTCCTCTTCAGTACCTTTTTGTGGGGCTGTTACTAGTGGCCTTCTTCACCGTGCTAGGGGCTTAAATCTCTCTCTGGTTATTGTGCTATATTTTGGTACCCTTACCTTACCGAAATGCCATGTCTCTTCGACGCGGGCGACCGTGGAACGCCACCTCTATCGGTCTTGTGGCATCCGTACCTGCGCCGCCACCCACTCTGTTTATTTCATCCTTTGTCTCCCTCCTGCGCGTCCTCCTTCTGTCCTTCCCAAGACAACTTGCTTTCCAATCCATTCCCTCTCAGTAGGTGTCCTAAGAACTCGAAATATCCTGATCTTATTCTGCCCATTCATTCTTTTCTCACTCCTGCTACTTCCAACACCTCGTTTGTCACCCTCGCTCTCCGGGGTACCATTAGTCTTTGATTAGTTTGTGTTTTTTAATAACAAAGATATAATTAATATGTTGCGATTAACCTTGACTGACCAGAAAGCAATGCCTGTTTAACAGTAACGATGGCGGTTATATTGGAACATGTAGGAAAAAATAAAGAAAAAAATAACACAATTGTAGATAGAAATAAGTAATTATACTGAATACTAAATTGACCCTCGCGACTAAGATTAGTGAATAATGTAATTTATCAATTCTACGCTGTTCCGAAAAAGATTTTAGATCATGGTTACACAATCCAGCGTTTTCACAAAGGTTAAGACCGTGTCAGAATTACTCATCACCTGAATCAAGTGTCCATTTCCCAAGAGACCTTTACACCTTTGCCGTGCGACTGTGAAAAAGGGGAAAAGGAGGATTCTTCATTGCTAGGGAGAGATTTGTTGTTTACAAGCAAATCGCCTTCTTGCTTTCAGGTTATTCGCTGTCGCCTGTTCAGTATAATAGCGATGAATAATAATGATGATAA
>NW_020870102.1:20000-25000 GCF_003789085.1 Penaeus vannamei | reverse complement strand
AATCTAGTTTATGCTGAGGGATACAAGCTATAGCATAAAAAAAATCGTAGTTCAAATGGTTTAGCTATGAATATATTTCTCTATGAATGCACTTCTACATCTTTCAACACTAAAATGCTGATACATTGTATGAAATGTGCTGAAAAAGAAATTCGGCCTTATTATTCCATCCAGTTCTTTATTAGTGCCAAACCACTAAAACCTAACTGAACTTTGGTTAATTTATCAATTTGTTATTAAAACCTCTACAATAAAACGTTTTCAGTCACTTATAGACTGCCCTCCAGTGGAGAATATACTTATAGTGGGCCATGGAGCAGCTCTGAAGCAACTCTACACCCACTTTCACACAACTCTGGGGTGTAATTTGCCAAGCGATCCCGACGTCCTGAATTCCATCTCACCAAATACAGGGATATCAGAGTACTTAGTTCAGTAAGTACTTTAGCTTTGGTTTGTTGGCTGATGAGATGGGAGTTGCATGTACTTTTCTTTTCTTTTTATGGGATACTATTCATTAAATTCTATTACTCCTGACATGTATATTTTCACATACATAGGAATAAGATAACAAACAGCTCATGAGATACAAGTCACTAAACAGTACAAAACAACATTACCCTGCATGAAACAACCCCACTTGGATGTATCTTCATGTCTTCACTTTTTGTTTATATTCTAGCCATGTAACCTACTTGTCGAGTAGTGGCTTTGCCCCATAATTGACATTTTTCCCTTTTCTCCCAATTCCAGATATTCTCCAAGGAAGTATATAATGCACTGCCAACGAATTCATGATGGAGAACACCTGAAGGATCTCTAATGATGTTGGACTTAAGGAATGTCTTATTGCACGTGCAACAGTGGCCTTCATCAGCTGCAAATCTGGAAAATGCCTTGCAATCTTTGCACGTCTTAATATTGTCAGTAGTTGTTTGATGGAAAGACTGTAGCTGATGGATGTGTAGGGGGATTGCGATGTTTGTGTTTTGAGTGATGTAATTGTATTCATTTCTTTTATGTGAATTTTATTAGTAATGGTGATTATTGTAACCATGTAAAGATTTTTTTTATGGTAATGACCAAGACATTGGCTATAGTTATTATTATGATCATGAAAGATTTGATTGTCATTAATAATATTGAATTTTTTTTTTTTTTTTTTTTTAATCTCCAGTCTTTTCAGTTTTTAGCATTCAGCTTTTTGTTTTCTTTTGAAATAGTTTATATTTAAATGATTTCTCTAGCCTTTTCAGTATTCAGTATTTATCTTTTTTTTGTACATAACTTTAATGATCTTACTTTATCATAAAAGCATGTAAAAATAAATTGATTATGTTTTTTATTAAAATGATATAAAGTAATGGCCCACTGATACAATTACACAAACAAGAGAGGAATGGTCGATGGTATTCACAAGTGGTATTCACTACAGTTCTGACTGGAGGGTGATTTGGTAGCATACACACTGTACATAGTCAACGCTGCGTCTTCCTCGAGGCTGTGTAATACATTTTAAAAGCATAACTATTTATTTTTAATGTGACATCTGAAGAAAGGTTAATAAGATACAGTTTTCTTTATGTATAAATTATTTATTTATTGTATGTATCAATAGTCCCATTTGCTCATAGCTCTAATTACTATTAAAATTTTGACCCAAGGTGACAATCTTTGGTTGAAATTAAGTGCTTAAATTAACAAAGATTAAAATTATATATATACTAAATATATTTCTTTTAACATCAAAACTTTAACTTATTATTTATTGTTCTTCTAAGTGAACAATTAATCATTGTCAATATTATCACAATGTAGCATAATAAAATATACTAACATTAGTACAGCAAATCCATATGTATATATATATCTATATATTGAACACAAACCTTAATAAATATCAAATCAAGGCACTGCATTAATAGTGATATTACTATAACAAATCTATAGCTTGTTCTGATGTACTGTAACAGTTATGCATCCTCTTCATAAATATTAAGAAAGAAGCAGGCATTCATGTAACAGACACAAGGGCACACACAACCCTTCAGGACATTCAGTAATAGTCAGGCACAGGAGCACACACAATCCTGCAGAAGTCATGGTAGCGTACAACACCATTGGGGGAGATGTTGGCTTCGCGGAAGATCTGTTCAACTGGAAAAAAAAAGAAGCCAAGAGATTTTAAAACTTTATCAAGAAAGGGCTCTGCTGTTGAAGAGAATGTTCAAGTTATATATTCTTTGAAAATGGTACCAGAATACCTTATTATTCAATATTTTTATTCATATCTTCATCATTTTTTCCCTTTTGAATCCAATTTATTTAGTTACTTATTTCATTATTATTATTATTTTTTCTCTCCTTACCTTCTTTGTGACTAAGCCGCTCACCCCACTGCAAGAGGATATGCCGCAGATCACGTGCTGGGATGCTGCCAGTGTTGCGTGGGTCATGCCCCTTGAAGGCGGCAAGGATCTCCTCTGGTATTTTCTCCACCTGGCTGTGCTTGTGCATCACGTCCAGGAAGTCAGGGAAGCTCATCTTTCCGCCTGAAAAAAAATTGTGTACAGGTGGGATTTTGACAGATCAAGATAGGTTTTAAAATCTGGGTGAGTTTAGGTGTTTTGTGATGCTATTTTTAAATACCTATGCATTTTTTTTAATAGAAAAAGTAAGTGGCTTTCATGTGAAAGCAGGAAGGGAGCAAGTAAGCTTGGAAGAAGTATTACAATCATAGCTGGTGATTTGCATTAATATGTGAACAGAAAGCAGAAAATCCTCTCAACATGGCTGATAAACTCCTTTTTAGAATCTTAACCAAATTTGTTAGGGTGCAAATAACAAAAATGTTTCTTAAATTATGACTAGAGGGTAATATAAATAATGCTTGAAGAACAGCATACAGACAAAGACATTTTGTGAAAATCAAAATGAAACGGCAAATGTGGTAAGGGAAGAACAAAAGAAACCTTAACTGTGAAAAGGGAAACAAAGTCCGCAAATTGGTACTTCCCCATTTTGTTCAGAATTTAATTTCAGGGATGATCAACACACACAACCAAATATGGAAAGCCAAGTGCATTAAATTCCCAAGCAATGACGTAAGAAGCAAAAATTGAAAATAGCGACACGTGAAAGGTCATAAAAGTTATTATAGATAATAATACCTGTAGCAAATGAGTATAGGGGGCTGCATGATACATTTCTGAAATAATATGTTGAGAAAATGATAACCAGGGTAGTGATGAAAACAGATAAACTAGCTCTAAATCTGCAAATGTTTGATTGTAAACAACAAATACAACTGAATAATTAATGATTACAAGCAAATTTGCGACTAGGCTTGTAAGATTCAATAAATAGCTTGCCGATTATGTCATCAAGAAACTTGAAATTAGGATTAACATATATTAGCATTAAACTGTAAGCTATTTGAGAATACAAGAAGAGAAAAGGAAAAAATATACAAGTTGAAAAATTGGATGTAATGAATTAGACTCAGGTCCTGGAAATTATTGAATACAGGAAGAGGAATGAAAACCCTGAAAAATAACTTCAAATTAGTGACAGACAGAAAGAGGATAAAATGATGACATTAACAAGCAGAAAATACGGAAGAATGTACAAAGGAGATGAGACATGAGATTAGAGGAAATGAAGAGAGCAGAGAGAGGGAGAGATAGAATATGTGAAAAAATCTTACCTTTGTCTTTGAAGTATTTTTTAAGCTCAGAAATGGTTGGACTCATTCCAAGGGAACGCATAATCACAGTCAACTGGTCCAAAGTACGAATCTGTCCATTGCGAGCATAGAGAGAGAAACACTCCCTGAATTCTGTGGAGAAAAACATAATGCACATTTCAACTGTTTAATTGATCTAATATATCGTCAATTCTGTAGTGAATAAAGGTTATTGATTATTTAATGAATTAATCAAAATTCTCTTACATCAGGTATTAGTGGCATATCACCAAAACTGACTTCCTTGAATATATGGTCAAATAGGCTAAATAAAATTGCAGTTTGAAATTTCAAAAATGTACTGAATGTTACTAAAAATACGTTTTATTAAAAAAAAAAATCTCCAGCAATGAAACACAAAATTCTGTGGAAAATGTTTATTCAATATGCAAATAGTCACTGTATATGCGAATTAGAATTAAGTGGAATACATGCTAACTTCTTGCGCTATATAAATACATAAGCAAACTAAAATACATTTAGCTGGAATGATCATTTCAAAGAAAACTAAAATTAATATTTATGGTGTTCAATCATGCATGAGAAAATCATGGAAAGAGATACAGTTAACAGAGAAATTCATTATTTATATACCTAGCCCCTATAAATTATATGTAAATGGATATTTAGCTGGAGCACATAATTCAGCTACTGAAATGTACAGGCTAATGAGGCGATATCAAAGCATTAATTACAGATGTACTCTGGCATTATTCACTCACATCCATACATCTCACAACCTTTGTTAAGGCTGGCACTGCATATTGTTCTTTTCTTTTCTACTATGCTGACATTCTAACAGTCTAGGTTATGCTGTTTTTTTTTCATATTCATTAAATTCTCCCTCATATCTCTCCTCCCCTTTACCCATTCTAGTTCTTAGGTCTGTCTGCATATTCATCCAAAAATGCATCATCTTCCTCTTCTATTTCTAAGTCTCCAGTCTCGCTTCCTTCCTATCTATCTCCTATATATCAAGTGATCCTTATTAGAGCTCTGAACCTCATAAATTTTACATATGGCAGTTAATTATCAGCAAAAATTGGTTCCTGTTCTCAATCTGATATTACCTTATTCTATTGCATATAATTAATTACATTCTATCAAATGCAAAAAACTATTTTAAAATCAAGAAATTATATCAACATTTCAGATTATAAAAAGCTAGTCCAGTAGTAAACATAACTATATTTTTTGTGAAAACATACAACAGGAAATGTAACCATCCCAATTCTCTTTTCACTGCTACTTCCTA
>NW_020870102.1:10000-17500 GCF_003789085.1 Penaeus vannamei | reverse complement strand
AATTTTAACAATTATATACATAGACATGATGGTCATGGTAAAAATGATGTTGATAAAAAAAATCATGCAAATGCTTGTGAAAAGTGATGATGACAATAATAATAATAATGAGAGAATGAATATATGGATATGTAGATGGACAGTATTTAGTTAAGTTAATATGTAAATATATTCATAAATGCATGGATAGACTGATGGATAAATATGTTTGTCTGTCTACTTAATACTGTATATTTTTTATATTCCCTCTCTCTCTCCCTCTCTCTTTCCCATATTCCCCAAAATACCAAAAAAGTGAGAGAAAAGTACAAAAAAGTTAGCAGCTTCTCTCACAACCCAGCTCCACCTCCCCGCCTTCACGATGAGGCCGAATTCCCAAGACCTCCGGGAAAATGGTTATCACGATGCCCTGCTGCCTTTTGTCTCTTCATCTCTAATTGCCTCGCCACCAACAGCGCCTGCAGCACCAGCCCCAGTAACAGCACAACCTGCAGCTGCATCTACATCAGAAGCACCAACTTGGGCCACGCAGGCAGTAGATCAGATGATGGCCACGGTGCAGCAGCAGAATACCTTCCGATTTCAATTACAAGAAAGGATGTTCGCACTCCACCCGGGTCAGCAATGGCATCTCCAATCTGTAATGGATCTTATGAATAATAAGATGACAAATGGTGGCTCAAAATGACTATGCATATAACTTATAATTTTGAAAATGTGAAGAAATATTAGTCTTCTTTGTAGGAGTAATGATGTATCTTCCGTAAGGTGAGGCTTTTATTGTATATTTGATTTCGGCTGCGGGACATCTTAATCAGTGTAAGTTCAGCCATTTTGGCAAATGTTCAGATATATTTCACTGGCCATTGCTGGGCTTGCTGAGTATTCTGAAATAAACTGCAAGCCCAGCGAATTCTCTCTCTCCCTATCTCTTCCTGGCTCTCTCTTTTTTTCTCTCTCTCTATCTGGCTCTTATCACACACACACACAACACACACACACACCACACACACACACACCACACACACACACACACACACACACACCACAACATACGAGGTAGATGTAACTAGGTAGCCCCACTTCCACTAGACTGTCGAATCCAAAACTAAAATTAACATTTTCCCCGAGTATTCTGACGACTGTTAATGTCAAGGAACTCTTCCTTATCACAAATAAAAAAGTGGGATTTTTGTTTTACTTTTGGTAATCATAAGGCTGCGTCCACACCAGTGACATGTTGCTTGGATACAAATTGGAAACATTGTCACAATAGGTAGAGAAATGTATGGGAACACATGTTGGTAATAAGAGTCGACTTGGTGAAACTGTCCCCACCATGTTGGTCTGTCGGTTGGTGGGAGGTCACTGGCAACACCGCGTCCACACTCCACGCCAGGACTGCCAACATGTCGCCCAACAAATCCGAACCAACATGTCTACGATATTCCTCAACGACTTAACAGCTTGTTACCCAACTTGGCAGTCTTCGCGTTCCCTCCGTGTTTTGTCACTGGTGTGGACGCAGCCTAATAGCGTCGAGTCAATCATACAAATGATTATATATCTAGCTATGTCTGATATCTCACAGTTCGCTGTCATTGGCTAAACGTGATGACATCATTAGCTCCGCCCCTTTATTTGACTCGGTCAATCTATCCGATGTTTTATGGTAAACGATTTTCTTTGAAAATGGTTCAGTTATAGTGGTAGAAAATAAACGAAGCCAAGAAAACAAAAAACAACAAAAAAATGTATATAATCTGTCTATCTATTTATTTATAAACACACACACACATATATTACATTTATAAATATATATATATATATTATATATATATATATATATATATATATATATATATATATATATATATATGTGTGTGGTGTGTGTGGTGTGTGTGTGTGTGTGTGTGTGTGTGTGTGTGTGTGTGTGTGTGTGTGTGTGTGTGTAAATGTATATGTATGTGAGTGTGTGCATTATTTTTGCGTCAACTTCTGCATTATTCTGAAATTATACTTTCAATTATGCATATTCCACTCATATTTTTGTTACTTTTTGCATAGTTTCCGCATTTCTAAAAAAAACTTTCGCGAAGTTTAATGCAGACATGCTTTATTTATTTTTTTCGGCAAGTTTTGATGGTGAAGTGGATGCAAGAGGCAGAATTCTTCAGGATTTTTTTCTCGAAAATTTCCCACAGGAAATATATCGCTGCCTTCAGACATCCCCTCCCGCCCTTCCTCCCCCTCCCTCCCTTCCTCCTCTCGTTCTTCCCCTTCCCCCCTCCTCCCTTCCCTTCCTCCCTTCTCCCCAGCCCTCTTCTCCCCTCTCCTCCCTTCCCTCCTCCCCCTCCCTCCCCTCCTCCCTTCCGCTCTCCTCCTTTCTCTTTTTCTCTTCCTCTTTTATTCACGATGCCTTTTCCTTTTGACCATTTTCCCTCACTCCCTGCTTCCTCTTTTTTACTTTCTGCCTTCTCTGTTTCTTTTTTCTTTCTCTCTCCCTCTTCCACTTCTTTCTTCCCTTTCTTCCTTCTCCATTTCGTAGTTTTTACCCTTTCCCTCCACTCTCCATTCTCCTCTTTACCTTTTTTCCGTCTCACTCCTCTCTCTCCCTTCTCCTTTATCCCCTTCCCCTACCTCCTCTCTTCTTCCTCCCTTCCTCTATCCTCCTTTCCTTCCTCTGTTCTCCCCCCATATTTCCTTATTTTCTTATTTTCCCTCTCGCAACTCCACACCTCGCTCCACCCCTCTTCCCACCCCTTTCCCCTCCCCCTCCCTACCCCCCTTCCCCATCCCTTTTTCCCTCCCTCCTACTTCTCCTCCTTCTCCATTTCCCATTTCCTCTACTCCTTCTACTCTCCCTTCCCTACCCCCTTTTTTTCCCTCCCTTTCCCAATTCCCCATACCCCCTCCCTTTCCCCACCCCCCTTCCCTCATCCTCCCACACTCCCCTATTCCCTGTCCTCCCTTTCATCCTCTTTCCATCCATCTACCCCCTTTCTCCTCCTCCTCCTCCCTCCTTTCCCTCCCCATCACTCCCTCCCACACCGCCCTACTCCTACACTCCCTCCTTTCCCTCCTCCCTCACTCCCTCCCTCCCTTCCCTCCCTCCTCCCTCACTCCTCCCTTCCCTCCTCCTCACCCCTCCTCCCTCACTTCCCTCCTCCCTCACTCCCTCCCTTTCCTCCTCCCTCACTCCCCCCCCTCCCTCCTCCCTCCTCCCTCCCCTCCCCTCCTCCCTCCTCCCTCCCTCCCTCCTCCCTCTCCCCTCCCTCCCTCCTCCCTCACTCCGCCCACATTCCTTACTCCCACTCCCACACTCCCCCTCCCTCCCCTCCTCCCTCACTCCCTCCCACCACCGCCCTACTCCCACACTCCCTCCTTCCCTCACTCTCCCACCCCTCCCCCCCACTCCCTCCCCTCCCTCCTCCCTCACTCCCTCCCACACCGCCCTACTCCCACACTCCCTCCCTTCCCTCCCTCCCACATCCCTCCCACACCGCCCTACTCCCACACTCCCTCCCTCCCCTCCTCCCTCAACTCCCTCCCACACCGCCCTCTCCCACCTCCCTCCCTCCCCTCTCCCTCCTCCTCCCACAACCGCCCTACTCCCAACTCCCTCCCTCCCTCCTCCTCACTCCCTCCACACCGCCCTACTCCCACACTCCCCCTCCCTCCCCTACTCCCTCCCTCCTCCCACTCCCTCCACACCGCCCTACTCCCACACTCCCTCCCTTCCCTCCTCCCTCACCTCCCTCCCACACGCCCTACTCCCACACTCCCCTCCCTCCCCTCCTCCTCACTCCCTCCCACACCGCCCTACTCCACACTTCCCTCCTTCCCTCCTCCCTCACTCCCTCCCACACCGCCCTACTCCCACACTCCTCCCTTCCCTCTCCTCCCTCCCACTCCCTCCCTCCCTCCCTCCTCCCTCACACTGCCCTCACTCCCCACACCGCCCCTACTCCCACACTCCCACACGGCATCCCTCCTTTCCAAGGCCCTTTCCTCTTCGCTGACATTTTCGAAATACCAAAGGTAAGGTTGACCAAGGGGGTAGGGAAGTGGGGGGGGGGTAAGGGGGGATATAGTGTGTCCTTTCTTTTTCTAGATCATGTTTTCTATTCTTTGTCTCTGTTCTGTTTGTCTTTGTTGTCTGTCTTTCTCCCTCTCTCTCTTTCTTGATCTCTCTCTGTTTCTCTCTCTGCCGCTCTCTCTCTCTCTCTCTCTCTCTCTCTCTCTCTCTCTCTCTCTCTCTCTCTCTCTCTCTCTCTCTCTCTCTCTCTCTCTCTCTCTCTCTCTCTCTCTCTCTTCTCCCCTCTCCTCTCTCTCTTTCCCTCTCTCTTCTCTCTCCCCTCTTCCCCCCCCTTTCTCTCTCTCTCTCTCTCTCTCTCTCTCTCTCTCTCTCATCTCTCTACTCTATCTATCTATCTATCTATCTATCATCTCACCACAACACACACACACACACACACACACACACACACACACACACACACACACACACACACACACACACACACACACACACACACACACACACACACACACACACACACACACACAACACACACAACACACACACACCCACACACACACACACACACACACACACACACACACACACACAACACACACACACCACACACACACACACACATATATATATATTATATATATATATATATATATTATATATTATATATATATATATATATATATATATATATATATATATATATATATATATATATATATATATATATATAACACATATATATGCAGAATTTACACATATAGACCTGTCACCCTTCGCTTTCCCCTCTCCTTCTTTCGGGCGCTTCCCCTCTGCCTATTCCTATTCTAATTTACCCCTCTTATCTCTTCACTCCTTCCCCTCATCCTCACCCGAGTAGGTCTTGATATAACCTTCCCTTCCCTCCGTTATCCATTTCCTCTCACTTTCCCCTCTTCTCTCCTTTCCTCGTCTATCTTCCTTTCTCTCTTTCCCTCTTCTCCATCTCCCTTCCTCTCCCCTCTTCCCCTTTCCTCTTCCAACTCCTCTCCTCTCTCCCTGTTCCTGTTCTCTTCTTCTCTTTTCTTCCTCTTCTCGGTTCCTCTTTTCTTGTCTTCTCTTATTTCTCTTCCTATCTTACACACCCCGTCCCTCTGCCTTCTCATCTTTCCGTTCAACTCCTTCCACCCTCTCTCATCTCCTGTTCCTTCTCCTCATTCTCTTCTCCCCTCTCCTATCTCCCTTCCCTCACACCCTCCCTCTCTTCTCTCTAAATTCTTCTAATTCTTCTCCTCATCTTCCTGTTTCTCATCTTCCTCTCCATTAATTCTTCTAATTCTTCTCCTCATCTTCCTTTTCCTCATCTTCCTCTCCACCCTTATCTTCTCTCTCTCTCTCATCTCCTCCCCCTCACGCCCCTCCTCCCCTCCTCCTGCTCTCTCAACTCCAATTTCAACTCCCGCCCCCTTCATCTTCCCCTTCTCTTCCTCTCCATTATTCTTATTCTCTTCTCCAACTTTCTTCCTTTCCCTTCTTATCTACTTTTCTTGCACTCTATCCCCCTCCCTCCTGCCCCTTTTCTCTCCCTGTTCAATTCCCTCTATTTTCCTTCTCCTCTCCTCTTCCGTATTTCCATCCTTCTCTTCTCTCCCTCCTCCTGCTCTCTCCTTCTTTTTTTCTCTTTCTCCCCTCTCTTTATCTCCTTCCTCACACCCCACCCCTTCCCTCCTGTCCTCTCCTTTCCCTTCTTCTCCCTCTCCTTTCTTCTCATCCGCTCCTCCACCCTTCTTCTCCTTTCCCTTCTTCTCATCCTCTCCTCCACCCTTCTTCCTTTCCCTTCTTCCTCCTCTCCTCAACCTATACCCTGCCTCCCTTCTTCCCTCCTTCTTCTTCTTCCCATCTTCCTCTCCACCTTTCTCATCTCCCTCTCTCTTACTCCCTCCCCACCACCCTCCCTCCTTCTTCCCTCCTTCATCATCCTCCTCTCCACCTTCTCATCTCCTTCCACCCCTAATCTTCCTCCTTCTTTCATCCTCACTTCTCATCTTCCTCCCACCTTCTCTTCTTCCCCCTCCCCTTTCCCTCCTTCTCTTATCCTCCTCTCCACCCTTCTCTCTCCCCTTCTCTTATCCCCTTCCCTCACACCCTACCTCCCTTCTTCCCTCCTTCTTCTCATCCTCCCTACTTCTCATCTTCCTCTCCACCCTTCTCTTCTTCCTATCCTCCCCTCTTCCCTCTTCTTCTTATCCTCCTCTCCACCCTTCTCATTCCCTTTCTCTTCTTCCTTCCCTTCACACCCTACCTCCCTTCTTCCCTCCTTCTTCTTCATCCTCCCTCTTCTCATCTTCCTCTTCACCCTTCTCTTCTTCCTATCCTCCCCTCTTCCCTCCTTCTTCTTATCCTCCTCTTCCACCTTCTCATCTCCCTTCTCTTATTCTTTCCTTCCCTCCACCTACCTCCCTTCTTCCCTCCTCTTTCTCATCCTCCCTACTTCTCCCTCCTCTCCACCTTCTTTCTTCCCCCTTATCCTCTTCCCTTCCTTCATATCTCCTCTTCCACCCTTCTCATCTTCCCCCTCTCTTATCTCCCTCCCCTCACACCCTACCTCCCTTCTTCCCTCCTTCTTCTCATCCTCCTCTCCACCCTTCTCATCCTCTTTTCCTCCCTCTTCCCTCCTTTTCTTCTTCTTCTTCATCCTACTCTCCACCCTTCTCATCTCCCCTCTCTTATCTCCCTCCCCTCACACCCTGCCCTCCCCCCTTGCTCTCTCCTCGGGTCTCTCGCAAAACTCGACTCTTTGTGTGACTACCTGTGGAGAAAATGAATTCCCCTACTCATTTTACGCGTCAGTCCCCCCTTTTTAGAGACGCCCCTCACCCCTTCCCCTCCCCTTCCCCTCCTTTCCCCTTCCTACTCCTCCCCTAGACCCGCTCCCCCCTCCCTCACTCGTCTCCCCCCTCCCCTCTCTCGTCTTCCCCCTCCCCTCTTCCGCTCCCCATTAAAAGCCGGCAAATAGATGGTATGAGGAATGCTGATGGTGGAGGGGGGAGGGGAGAGGGGGAGAGGGGGAGAGGGGGTCTAGGGGAAGGGCGTAGGGGAGGGGTTTTTAGGGGGGTGGGTTCTAGAAGGGGGAGGGAATGGGGAGGTCAAAGGTGAAAGAGCTAGGAGAATGAGGAGGAGGAAAAAGAGGAAGAGGAAGAAAAGATGGAAAGGGTAGAGGAGGAGGAGAGGTGATGGTTAAGTGGCTGGGGGGGGGGGGGTGAGGTGATGGCGGGAGTGGGTGAAGCAGTGACCGGAAATTTTTTTTGAGGGGGAGGGGGGAAAGGGGGAGGTGGGGAAGATCGAGGCAGGAGGAGGGGGAGGGGGGAGGCGGCGGGCTTCAAAAGATGGTCTGTGTGTTAAGTGATGAAAAAATATACTGAATACCGATGATAATAGTATTAACCATCACTATGATGTAATTAAAAAGAAAAAGGGGTAAT
>NW_020870102.1:0-2500 GCF_003789085.1 Penaeus vannamei | reverse complement strand
CATCATCTACTCTGTTCATCTTCTTCCATTAATCTGTCATCCCGTATCTGTTGATAAATAACAGACACACACAACAACACACAAACACGCACGCACACTAACACTTTACACACCCACCGACCCACCCACCACCCGCACGCCACACCCACACATCCACAAATCCTCACACCCACACGCCCATACACACACACACACCTACACACACCCGCACCTACACAAACCCACAAACCCACACACTCGCACACCCACCCACCTACACACATCCACAAACCCAACCACCCACCCACACCCAACAACCACACACCCAACCTACACACACACAACACACAAAACCCTTACACCAACAGCACACCATAAAAGCGGAGAACACATCACGCACCATCATCCCATCTGGCTTTGGTGACTGCAGGAGATCTAGTGTGGGTGAAGGCGAGGGGAGGGGGGAGGGGGGAAGGGGGGGGAGTCGGGTGAAGGGGGGGGGAGACAGAGGAGGGGGAAGAGGTGGGGGAGACGACGGGGGGAAGTGGGAAGGGGGAGGAAGGAGACAGGAGGAGGGGGAACATCAAGAGGTGGGGGAGAGAGAGGAAGGGAGGGAATGGAAGAGGAAGTAGGGGGAGAGGGGGGAAGTGGGGAGGGGATGGGGTAGAGTGAAAGAGGGGAAGAAAGAGGGTGGGAAGGAGATAGTGGTTGGAGAGACTGAAAGAAGGGGAGGGAGATAGGAGGTGGGAAGAGAAAAGGAGAAGAGGGGAAAGGAAGAGAGGAGAAAGATTGAAGAAAAAAGGGGATAGGAGAAGAAAGAGAGGGTGGGGGATGGAGATGGAGGGAGAGGAGAAGAAAGGAAGAGAGGATAGAGGGAATGGATAGAAATGGAGATGGAAAGAGGGGGAGAGGATGTGGAGAGGGAGAGAGGAGAGGAGGGAGAGGAGCTGAAGGAAAAGGGGAGAGGGAGAGGAGCTGAAGGAAAAGGGGAGAGGGAGCGGAAGAGAGAGAAAGCGAGAGGAAGAAAGGAAGATAAAAGAGAAGTGGATGAAAGAAAAAGAAAAAGAGAGACAGATGGAGAGAGAATAAGAAGGAGAATGGAAAAAATGGAAGAATGTAGACAGAGAAAGGAGAAGAAAGATAAAAGGATGAGAGATGTCAGATGGAGGAAGCGTAAGTAGGAGAAAGAGTTGATAAAGATAGATTCGAGGAGACAAGGGAAAAAACGAACAGGAAGAAAAACAGAAAACAGTAGATAACGAAAGAAGAATAAGCATATGACAGAAGAATCCAAGGTATCAGACAGATTAAAGAGTGAGAAGAAGGTGAGGGCGAAAGAGGAGACGGGGGAGAGGGATGAGAGGGGAGAGAGAGAGAAGAGAAGAGAGGGAAGAGGGGAGAGAGAAGAGAGAGAAGAGGGGAAACGGAAGAAGAAAGAGAGAAAAGGGGAGAGGGATGAGGGGAGAAGAAGAGGAAAGAGAGGAGGGGAGAGAGAAACAGAGGAGAGGGAGAGAAAAGGGGAAGAGGGAGAGAGGGAAGGAAAGAAGGAATAGAGGAGAGGGGAGAGGGAAGAAAAAAGGAGGAGAGGGGGAGAAAGAGAGGAAGAGAGAAGAGAAGAGAGAAGAGAGAAGAGAGAAGAGAGAAGAGAGAAGAGAGAGAGAAGAAGAGAGAGAGAGAAGAGAGAAGAGAGAAAGAAGAGAAAGAGAAGAGAGAAGAGAGAAGAGAGAAGAGAGAGAAGAGAGAGAAGAGAGAAGAGAGGAGAAAGAGAAGAAGAGAGGAAAGAGAGAAGAGAGAAGAGAGGAAGAGGAAGAGAGGAAAAGGGGAAGAGGGGAAGAAGAGAAAGAGAGAGAGAAGAGAGAAGAGAGAAGAGAGAGAGAGAGAGAGAGAAAGAGAAGAGAGAAGAGAGAAGAGAGAAGAGAGAAAGAGGAAGAAGAGAGAGAGGAGGAGAAGGAAAGGAGAAGAGAAAAGAGGGTAGAGGAAAAGGGAGAGAAAGGAATAGAGAAGAGAGAAAGAGAGAAGAGAGAAGGAGAGAGAGGGAGAGAGAAGAGAGAGAGAGGAGAGAAGAAGAAGGAGAGAGAGAGAGGGGGGGAGTTGCATGCATTGTGGGGATTCCGTTTCATCCCGGGCAGAGGCTGCTCTTCGTACGGAGTAATTGATTTCGAGCAAGGTGAAGCGAGGCGTGGGCGTGTGGGCGTGGCGTGTGTGTGTGTGCGTGTGTGTGCGTGTGTGTGTCTTTTGTGTGTGTGGTGAGGGGGCGCTTTAATATAATGTGTGTATATATATATTCATTTTTTCTGCGTGTTTCCTCATAGATACATATCTATCTACTCTTTCTAGTTATACATTTATTCACATATAGAGATAGATAGATAGACCGATAGATAGATACGTGCGAATGCTTACGCCGAAAATTTATGGATAACTGCGTGCATCTTAGTTCACATTAATTAAACTCATCCGGACGGCTCTCCATATCCATTAGAAATGTCCATTATCCGTACATCATAATCCGGTGTAAATG
>NW_020870101.1:452684-455184 GCF_003789085.1 Penaeus vannamei | reverse complement strand
TAATTGGCAGATTCGTGAACACAGATGAAGAGAGAGAAGAGAGTGAGAGAGGAGAGAGAGAGAAGAGAGAGAGAGAGAGAGAGAGAGAGAGAGAGAGAGAGAGAGAGAGAGAGAGAGAGAGAGAGAGAGGAGAGAGATTAGGATCCCATTCCAAAAGAGAGAGAGAGAGAGAAAGAGAGAGAGAGAGAGAGAGAGAGGAGAGAGAGAGAGAGAGAGAGAGAGAGAAGAGAGAGAAGAGAGAGAGAGAAGAGAAGAGAGAGAGAGAGAGAGAGAGAGAGAAATTAGGATCCCATTCCAAAAGAGAGAGAGAGAGAGAGAAAGAGAGAGAGAGAGAGAGAAGAGAGAGAGAGAGAGAGAGAGAGAGAGAGAGGAGAGAGAGAGAGAGAGAGAGAGAGAGAGAGAGAGAGAATATGATCCCATTCCGAAAGAGAGAGAGAAGAGGAGAGAGAGAGAGAGAGAAGAGAGAGAGAGAGAGAGAGAGAGAGAGAGAGAGAGAGAGAGAGAGAGAGAGAGAGAGAGAAGAGAGAGAGAGAGACGGGGGGGGGGGGGGGGCAAGACAAACAAAACGAAAGAGAGAAAAAAGAGCGAAATGAGAGATAGATAGATATAGATAGAAAGAAAGATACATACACATATACATACAGGCATAGACGCATACACATACAGACACAGAAAGAAAGAATTCACACAAGCCACGATGAATGCACTGAGCAAAGAGGACGAGATAGCGTATAGCAAACGAAACCTCATAATAGCAACAACAAACGAGAAACGAATTCCTGATGCGTGACGAGCATCCTGGACCAGCATCCCATCACATCCTTATCTCATCCCCGTAGCAGCAACCTCATCCCATCTCATCTCACCCCTGGAGCATATCCTCACCTCATCCATAGAGCACATCCTCTCATCCTCATCTCACTCCCGGAACAGCATCCCATCCCATCCTTATCTCACCCCTGGAGCATCTCCTCACCTCATCCAAGAGCAGCATCCTTATTCATCCTCATCTCCTCCCGGAACAGCATCCCTCCCATCCTCATCTCACCCTGAGCATCATCCTCACCTCATCCATAGGGCAGCATCCTTATCTCATCCTCATCTCACTCCCGGAACAAGCATCCCCATCGCATCTCATTCACCTCGACTCATCTCATCACCATAGAGCAGCATCCTTTATCTCAATCTCATCTCACTCCGGAACAGCTCACATCCCCATCCTATTCACCCCTGGAGCATCATCCTCACCTCATCCATAGAGCAACATCTTATCATCCTGCGATCCTCTAAATACTTCACTTCGCCGGAACAGCGATCCCCATGCATCTCATCTCACCTGCCTTTGGAGCATCTCCTCGACCTCATCCATAGAGGCAGCATCCTTTATCTCATGCCTCATGACGCTCACTCACCCGGAACACAGCATCCCCATGCCATCCTTTCGTCGACCCCTGGAGGCATCAATCTTCACGCTTCATCCTGACAACGAGTCCTCCCAGACCTCATCACTCATCTCACCCCCGGTACCCGCGAGCATCCTCCACCTCATCCATAGGAGGCAACCTACGTCTCACCTGCATCTAGGGCAGCATGCCTCAAAGTTCTCATCCCTAGGTAGCAGTGCACCTCATCTCATCCGTAGAGAGCATAGCCTCATGTCCACCCCGAGGGCCAGGACTCAATCCCATCCTCATCGTCAATCCACCTGGAGCATACACCTCACTCTCAATACGCATAGAAGCGACGCTATCCGTTTTATTCATGCCTCATCGCTCACCCTGGCCGCGCCGAGCCTAGATCCTCACCTTATCCTCATTCTATACTCAAGAGCAGCATCCTCATGCTTGCATCCTGACCAGCATCCTCACCTCATCCTCACCTCATCCATAGAGAAGCATCCTTATCTCATCATCATCTCACCCCTAGAGCAGCATCCTCACCTCGTCCATAAAGCAGCATCCTCCTCTCATCCTCATCTATCCCAGACTAGCCCTCCTCATCCTCACGCCACGATCGTCGGAGAGGAGCCCAGGGTGTCTCGCCCGGGGTGCGCCTTGCCCCAAGTTTTCAAGAGGAACAAGAGTCTCGAGGTCCGTCCGGCATACAGATGAAGTGGAAATATGCAATTGCGAATGAGTGTGGAGAGAAATGCGCAAACATACCGGATGCATACTCGTATTCATTCGCTGAGGATTGCAATTACATAAACAGAAAAAAAAATATGCCGGTCTAATGATGCAGAGTTATTGGCAACGCGAGCTGTTTAGGATGGTTGTTTGTGTCGGTGCGTGTTTATCTTTGGGTTTGGTTTGAGTTTTATTGTTTTTGTCTGTCTTTGTTGTCTTTCTTTCTGTTTTGTTGACTTGTCTGTCTTGACTCTCTCGTTCTCTCTCTCCTCTCTTCTCTTTCCCCTCTTTCTCTCTCCTTTTTTCTCTCCCTCGTCTTCTTCTCTCTCCTCTCCCTCTCTCTCCTCCTCTCCTCTCCCTCTCCCTCTTCTCTC
>NW_020870101.1:439328-450805 GCF_003789085.1 Penaeus vannamei | reverse complement strand
ATGAATTATTATACAAGATTTTATTTTTATTTATTTTTTTTTTATTTTTTTTTTTTTGCGGGTGGTCTCTGTGCATGAATATCTAATCATGCAACATCCCTTAAACGCTCTTCAGGCAAGTGGAGAGCAAATTAACTTTAAACACTTAAAAAAAATCAAATATTCTCTATTTAAAGACACTATAACCTGGACAGATATACAACTAGATAAATAGATGAATAGGTAAGTAAAATAGTAAATAGAGAAACAAATAAATGAATAAACATCAACAAACAGCAAAATAAATAGATAAACAAAACAACAAAAAACAAAAAATACCAAACGGTAATATCAGTAAACGCAAAAAAAAAAAAAAAAAAAAATAATAATAAATAATAAATGAATATAATAAATAACATTATGTAGAACGTTCCTAGACAGCGAAGAACAGGTGAACGGATGTGCGTAATGACGTAGAACGTTTTTGTAAAGAGTGAAGAACACCCACCGCAGCTGGCAGGGGGGAGGGGGGGTTGGGGGGGGGATCTATTCGCTATTGTCAAGCGAGAAAAAAAAAAAAAAAAAAAGAAGAAAGAAAGAAGGAGGAAGAGGGGAGGAAGGAGAAGGGAGGGGGAGAGGGAGAAAGGAGAGGAAAGAGGGGAGGAGAGGGAAAGGAGGGAGAGGGAGAAGGGAGGAGCAGGAAGAAAGTAGATGGGAGAGAGGGACAGAGAGAAGAATGGAGGAGAAGGGGAGGAATAAAAGGAGAAAGAGAATATAGGAATAGGAGGAATTAAAGATAAGGTGAAAGAGAAGGAGGAAAGGAAGAGGGGAAACAGAAGAATGAAGAAGAGGGAGAAAGAGGGAAGATGTAAGAAGGAAAGGGAAAAGAAAGGACGGGAGAAGGTCGAGGAACAAAGAAGGATAGGGAAAAGCAAGGGAAAATAAGGAGAAGGAAGAAATAAGGAGGTGGAGATAGAAAGAGGGAAAAGGAGGAGAAAAAAGGGAGAATGAGGAAGAAAATACGAAGAATTGAGAATGAAAGAGGGAAGAAGAATGTAGGAGATAGAGAAGAAAGAAAAGAAAAAAAATAGAAAGATTAGAAAACGAACACAGAAAGGAAAGAAAGATTAAGAAATGGGAGAGAAGAAAAAGAACGAAAGAGGGAAAATGAAAGAATGTGAGAAAAAAGGAGGGTGAAAAAAGAAAAGAAAAATAATAAATACGATAAAAGGAAAAGGAAAGAGGGGGCGGCCTCAATAGCTAAAAAAAATAAAATGTGGAGAAAAGCAGAGTAAAAAAAGAGAAATAGAAAAAAAGAGAGAGAAATAACTGTAAAATGGAAGAAAACATTGTGTTATAAATAAGAGTGAAAGAGATATGATAAAACAAGAGAAAAAAAAACGCGTCAGAATCATGATATGCATAGTTTATAATGATCGTAATGACTTGACTATCATTACAACTATTGATAATAAATAACATAAATAAAAATTGATGACTATGACAATTATATCTACACTACTAATTACTAATGAATTACTACCACAGCTAACAATGATAACGGTAGAAGTAATACTAATAAAGATACTAATAAAAATGATGATAACAATAACGATATTGATAACAGTGATCATAATGATAAAAGTGATAATAATGATACTTATGATTATAACAAAGTTAAGGATGATATAGTAATAACGATAATGATAATAATGATACAGCAACAATATTAACAGCAACTTCAATAGCAGTAGTGCTAATAACAGAGTTGGTAACATCATAATAATCACAATGATAATAATTATAGTGACAATAATCATAATAATGATAATCATAATGACAATAATCATAAAGATATTGATAATAATCATAATCAATCATAATAATAATCATAATCATCATAATAATAATCATAGCAATAATATCTATAAAGATAATTATCATAATGATATATAATCATAACAATAATGATCATCATAGTGATAATCACAACATTAATAATCATCATCATGATAATCTTTATCATAATAATTGTAATTAATAATGTCGGGATCGATACTAATTCGACATTCAAAAGATACTTATAATCATAAAGATGTATAGACCATCAAAACGTTTCTAAACATATTATTTTTAAAGGCATATCAAAGTAACAAAACTCAGTGTTATAACAGATAGAGTAAATAATAATGATTCTCTATGAATGATTTGTTTAAATATTGATAAATATTCAATGGGGAGGGGGGGGGGGATAATAAGCGAGAAATATCATATATTCTTGTGGGACGGTCTTCTGCCCTCGCCCCGAACGCAGGTATGGAAGTCCTAAGAACATAATATTATTTTACTTGAAACTAGAATGTTGTAACATTTGGTAAGTGATTTAACATAATTATAGATTTTTTTTTTGTATATTTGAATTTTGATTAAAGACGATCTTCTACTCTCGCCTCAGACACAGAGAAAAGGAGAGGTTGATAACACACGCAATATTGATTTTCTATTAACATTATTATCATTATTATTATTTATCATATCATTATCATTATCATTATCATTATCATCATTATCATTATCATTATCATTATCATCATATCATTATTATCATTTTTATTTTTATTTTATTATTATTATTAATTATATTTATTATCATTATTATCATTATCATTATTATTATTATTATTATTATTATTATTATTATTATTTTTTATTATTATTATTATTATTATTATTATTATTATTATTATTATTATTATTATTATTATTATTATCATTATCATTATTATCATCATATCATCATCATCATCATCATCATCATCATCATCATCATCATCATCATCATCATCATCATCATCATCATCATCATCATCATCATACATCATCATCATCATCATCATTATCATATTATTATTTCTGTTTATTTTTTGGCCATTAGATACAGCAAGCGTTACTCATCGAAGGAAACAGTTCTGACACAATAAAAGAATGATTTATTAGAGTGAAGTGTAAGAGAGGAAATTCATGAAAGTTAATAGGAAGGGACTGATAACCTTAAGTACAAGTATATAATGGAAAGATGCAGGCAGAAGGGGGTGGGGGGGGGTGTATCGATCCCGTTTCACGATTATCTTTATCGCGTTTATGATAACGATTATTGATTTACAATGAGTAGGCAAGGGGGGGGGGCGTAATGCAGCATCAACCTTGGACATTGATTAAATCCAAGAAAGCCTTTCTTGCTTTTCCTGTTTATGGATAAGAATTACATTGTTTATTATTTGTTTATAGAAGTTATAAATAAAGTTAATGGTTAAGAATCTTTCTCTACTCACGCTATATTTGGCAGACACTCAACAGGGGAAGGAATTCAACCCACACCACGAGCCCTAAGACCGTTTGTTTACGCTACTCACATTAAATTTAACAGTATAGTGAAGATTGAGTAGAATATGTACGATAATTTGTATGTGGAAAAATTCCGTATACGACAACAATGATAACAGTCATAAAAATGATAACCGTGATGATAACAAAGATGATAGTGATAATAATGATAGATATGGTATCAATTGTAACAGTAAAGCCAACAGTATTAGTGATAATAATATTGTGGTAATATAGCAATGATTATAGTGGTATTACTGCTATTACTACTACTACTAGTAATAATGATGGTAAAAATAGTAACAAAAATAACAGTAAGGATGATAATGATATTGGTAATAATAATGATAATAGTAAGAATAGTGATAACAATGATAATGATAGCAACAACAGCAATAACAATAACATTAATAATAACACTGGTAAAAATACTGCTGCTGATAATAATTATAATACTAATAATAATGAGAACAGAAACAACAAAATAATGATAGTGATAATGATAATGATAATAGCGATAATAGTAATAATTGTATTGATAATAATGACAATAATAATCATAATAGTGATAACAATCATAATGATAGAATTGATAATAATGTTAATAACAATGGTAATATTAAAAACAATAATAATTATTATAACAGTGATAATATCAATGACTATAATAGTATTGATTACAATAATAGAATAACAATAATAATGATGATGATAATGATAATGATGATAGCAACAATGACAAAGAATAATGTATGGTTAATTATTATTTTTAAGCATTAACAATATGAACAGGAACAAAAATGGTGCTACTGCAATAATACCAATAATAAAAGTGACAATAACAAAAGAAAAGAACAAGGGAATAATGACGAGAAAAAGGATAATAAAGAAAAATGAGAATGTGAATAATAAAGGAAAAGTAAAAGTTGATCAGAAGGAATTAAAAGAAGTGAATAGTAAAGAAAGAAAGAAGAAAAAAGGGAAGAGTAAAGAAAAAGAGTGAATAACAAATAAAACAATAACAAAGGAATTGTAAAGAAAGAAAAAACATGATTAATAAAGAGAAAATAAAACGAATCATAAACAAAGAAAAAAAGTGAATAACAAGCAAAGAAAAGGTGAATAAGAAAGAAAGAGAAAAACTGAACAATACAGAAAAGAACGAAAAAAAGAGAAAAAATATAACGAAGAAAATTAAGGGCGCAATAAAAAGCTGAACAGATGAAAAGGAATTCCTATTTAAGTGGCAGTGGCGCAGAGTGGATAGCGGGACGGTGGAAGAGTGAAAGTGGAGCGAATAGAGGGAAGGAAAGAGGTGGATAAACGAGGTGAATTAGTCATGGGCAAGAGTAATGAGGTAATGGAGAAGGTGGAAGGAAAGTGGAGATAAATAGGGAGGGAAGAAATGAAGATGAAGAAGAAGAAGTATTGTGGAAGAGATAGAGATGATGGAGGTGAGTGGAAGAAGTGGAGAAGATAAAGTAGATAAAACAGAGGAGATAAAGATGAGTGAAGGAAATGAAGAAGAAGAAACAAAGAGGATGAAGTGGAAGAGAATAAGCAAAATAGAAGGAATTGGGAGGATAGTAAAAAAACGAAAAAAGAAAAGTGAAAGAAATAGAAAAGAAAAATAAGGGAAATTAAGAAGACGAAAAAGACGAATAAAAAGAATGAAGAAAACAATAAAGAAAGATGAAAGAAATGAAGAAGACGATGAAGTAGAATACAAGAAATCGAGAAGAAGAACTGCTAGCAGAAGACATAAAGGTAAAGATAAAGCAGAGAAGGAAAATGGAAAAAGGGAAAACAATTATAAAAAGAGAAAGAAAAGATATAGTAAACTGGAATGCCAAAAAAAAAAAAATAATAATAATAATAAATAATAAATAAATAAATAAAAAAATAATAATCATAATAATACATAAATAGATAAATAAATAAGAAAAGAATAGAAGATAATGAAAAGCGAAAAAAAGGAAAGGCAACAATATAAGCATAGAGAAAGAATACAGTAAGAGGAAGGGGAGGAGGACAAGGAAAAATAAATCAGCGGGGGAGGTGATAAATATGTATTAGTGGAATAAAAAGCAAAGAGGAGGAGCTAAGTGTAGCGGACGAAAGAACGGAGAAGACAAAATAGAAGAGATAATAAAAAAAAGGTGGAAGGACATAAAATCGGAAAAATAAGAACGTAGTGAAGGATGCAGAGGAAGAAAGGAGGACGTAGATTGAAAGAAGGAAAGGAGATAACGAAGGAGAAGGATAAATAGAGAGACGGGAATTAGGAAAATGTTGGAGAATTTAAATCGCTTCGGAGGAGGCAGGGAACGATCGAAAGAGCCGGAGGAAGGGAAGATGACCTAATAAAAGAAAGGATTGAGAGAGAGAGAAGGGAAGGGTGAAGGGGGTAAAGAATAAAAAATCAAGTGGTAGAGAAGGAGACATAAATGCAAAGTGGATCTAAGGGAGAAAAGGGGAATGAGAGGATGAGAGAGGAGAGAGAGCGAGAGAGAGAGAGAGAGAGAGAAGAGAGAGAGAGAGAGAGAGAGAGAGAGAGAGAGAGAGAGAGAGAGAGAGAGAGTAGTAAAAAAAAAATCAAGTGGTAGAGGAGGCGGATAAAAAAAACACACACAAAATGGATCTAAGGAAGGAAAAAAAGGGGAAAATGCCCAAGAAAAGAAGGAGGAAGTGGCCAAGTGGTGACAGCAGCGTCTCGCCCACTTACACAAACCGCACATCGCCGTCCCTTTGTCTACGCCTCGCTATCGCCGCAAGCCCCAGCGCCTGCTTGCTTGCTTGCTTGCACCGGCAGCCTCCACTTCCATTGTAAATTGCCCAGATGCATTTCATTAACCTTTCAGTCACGCAGGACCAGCTCAAGGACGGGTTCTCTCTCTCTCTTTCTCTCTCTATCTGTCGATCTATCTATTTCTTTTTTTTTGGCTCTTTCTTTCGATTTCTCTCTTTTTTTTTTTCTTTTTCTTTCTGTGGTTTCTTTTTTCTCTTTCTCTTTTTCTTTCTTTTCTCTGCTTTCTTTCTCTCTTCTCTCTCTTCTTCTCTTTTCTTTCTCTTTTTCTTCTCTCTCTCTCTCTCTCTCTCTCTCTCTCTCTCTCTCTCTCTCTCTCTCTCTCTCTCTCTCTCTCTCTCTCTCTCTCTCTCTCTTTCTCCATATATGAATCCATCTGCCAATCAGTCTATCAATCAATCTATCTCTTTTATCATAAATACCAAATGAAGCAAAAGGAATAATAATAAGAGAGAGGGAAAAAAATGAAGAACGAATGGACACGAAGAGAAAGGGTCAGAGAAGCAGATTATTCAAGGTAAAAGGAGGGGAAGAAATGGGATCAATATTCGCCCTTATTACTTGGTTGGAAGAAGAGAGTGACAATCCACCGCTGTACGCTAACAAATGCACACACACACACACACCTACACACGCAGACATGAATAAAGAGAGTGGGAACGAGAGAGACAGAGGGAGAGTGGGAAATAGAGAGAGGTAGTTAGAAAAGAGAGGAAGAGAGAGAGCGAGAGGGAGGAGGCAGAGGAAAAGAGAGAGAGAGAAAGAGAGAGAGAGAGAGAGAGAAGAGAGAGAGAGAGAGAGAGAGAGAGAGGCAGAGGAAAAGAGAGAGAGGAGAGAGAGAGAGAGAGAGAGAGAGAGAGAGAGAGAGAGAGAGAGGGAGAGAGAGAGAGAGAATGTGCATTGTAGGTTTTTCTATCACAGTATCAACATGGAAATGTCATTACCAACATTGCTGTTACGGTTATTATCTCAACCGTTATCATCACCGGAAATATTATTATTATTATCATGATCATGATAATCAATCATTATCATTATTTTTATTGTTGTTGTTTTATCAGTACTAATATTATCATTATCATATATGGCAATGACAATAATTATAATGATATTAATAACAATTACTGCCATTACGATTATCATTATTATTATTATTATTACTGTTATTATTATCAACACTATGATTATCATTATTATCACTATTATTTCAGTTATTGTTATTATTGCTATTAGTGTTATTATTTTCATTATCATTATCATTATTATTTACTATAGTTATTACTATGTTTATTATCATTATCAATAACATTATTCATTTCCTTATAATTCTGTTATTATTGTTATTTCATCATTAATATTTTCATTATTGCTATTATTATCTTTATTATTACCACTATTATTATAATAATTATCATTATTACTGTTATCATTATCATTATCATCTATTATAACTATTACCACTGTTGTTATTATCATCATTATTATCATTATCATCGCCATCATTAGTATTAGTATTATTATCACTGTTATCATTATTATTATACTTATCGTTGTCATTATTATTATTACTATTACCATTATTACCATGGATGTCAATTCCATTATCGTTATCATTATCATTATCATCATCATTACCATCATTATTCTTACTATTATCTTTTTTATTATTATCATTGTTGTTGTTATTACTATGATTATCATTTTTATTATTATTTATTATTATTATTATTATTATTATTTTATTATTATTTATTATTTATATTATTATTATTAATTATTATAATTATTATTATTATTATTATTATTATTATTATTATTATTATTATTATTATTATTATTATTATTATTATCATTATATTTTATTATTATAAATTATTGTTATCATTATTAGTATAGTAGTAATAATATATATTATCATTTATTTATTATATATTATTATTCATCATTATCATTATAATATGATAATAATATATAATAAAATAATAATAAATAATATAATTATTATTATTATTATTATTATTATTATTATTATTATTATTATTATATTTATTATTATTATTATTTATAAATAATAATATATATTATTATCATTATTAATTATTATTATCATTATATTATTATATTATAACTATTATCATTATTGTTATTATTATTATTATTATTATTATTATCATTATTATCAATATTATATATTATTATTATTATCATTATTATCATTGTTATTAATATTGTCATCATTGTTGCTATTATTGTAATCATTATCAATATTATTATTACTTTTGTTAATATTATTGTAATTATTATTATTATTATTATTATTATATTATTATTATTATTATATCATATTATTATATCATTATCATTATGTTGTTGTTTATATTATATTATTATTATTATTATATTATTATTATTATTATTATTATTATTATTATTATTATTATCTTTATCATTATTATTATTATCATCACCATCATCATCATCATTATTATCATCATTATTGTTATTACTACTACCATCATTGTTATTGCTATTATCATCATTATCATTGTTATCATAATTATTATTTTTGTAATCATCATCATCTTTATTATCACTATCATTATCTTCATTAGTGATATCAATATCAGTGACATTATTTTCAGTATTATTGCTATTATCAGTAATGTTATAATTGTCATCATTCTTGTTATTGTTGTTTTATCATCAATATTGTCATCATCATTATCATTATCATTATTATTATCATTGATATTTTTGTTATCATTATTACAATTACCATAATTGCCATTATTGTTATCATCATTATCGTTTTTATCATCATTACTATCCTTATCCTTATTATTTTTTTTTCATTATTACTACTTTTACTATTATTGATGCTATTATCATTATCATCAATATCACCAATATTATCATTGTTATCATTATCATTATTATTATGATTATCATTTTTATTGTCATAGTTTTTATTATCATTATTGTAATCTATATTGTAATTATCTTTATCTTCAATGTTTTATTATAATTGATATTATTGCTATAAATATTCTTACTATAATCACTATTATCCTAATTGTTACTAACTATTGTTGATATAATAATGATAATGATAATCATCATTGTTGTTATAATTACTATTAGTAGTAGTAATATCACTACTATTATTATGAATGTTGCTATATTCATATCCATTATTGTTATTATCATAATTGGTATTACTTTTATTATGATTAGCATCCTACCTATCATTATTATTTATAGTCATTGCCCTTATCATCATTGATGATAAGGGCATAATTTTTGCTAAAGTTTTTATCATTATTAAGGTAATAATAAGGATAATTGATATCATTATCATTAGTGATGTTATAACTAATATGTTATAATAATTATTATCGTTACTGTCATCATTATTATTATTACTATCAGCATAATGATTGTTACTGATGTTATCACTATTTCAATTATTGTTTTTTGTCATTATCATTATTATTATCATTGTTATCATTATTATTATCATCATCATCATCATTATCGTCATCATCATCATCATCATCATCATCATCATCATTATCATTATTATTATTATTATTATTATTATTATTATTATTATTATTATTATTATTATTATCATTATTATTATTATTATTGTTATTACCATTATCATTATTATCTTTACTATTGTTATTCCCATTATCATTATTCTTGTCATTACTATTATCATCATTATTATCACTTTAATCGTTATTATTACTATCATTATCATCATCATAATTATCATTATTATTAATTACTATTTATTATTACCCTTATTATTAGCATTATTATCATAATTATTATTATTACTATTATTATAATTGTTGCTGTTGTTGTTGTTGTTGCTGTTGTTTTTGTTGTTGTTATTATCACTATTACTATTATGATGATTATTATTTTTTTATCATTGTCATTATCATTATTGTTATTATTATTATTATTATTATCATTATTTTCGCTATCATTATTATTATTATAATTGTTTTCACTATCATTATTATTATCATCATTATTGTTATCAGTATTATTATCATTACTTTTATTATCATTATCATTACTATTATTATTATTATTACTATTAATGTTTCTCATTGTTATCATTATTATCATAATTTTCAATATCATTTTGACTATTGTTATTTGTACTGTTACTTTCATCAACCTCATCATTTAAACTGGTATTGTATCATCATTGTACCTATATAAGTTATCGTCATTGTTTTTCTTAGCATCATAAATTTTAGCATTATTACCATTGATGTAATTGTTATATTACCGTTATTCCACCATTATTATCATTAGCTTTCATTACCAATTTTATCAATAAAAACATCTGATAACAAGAACTGGATTAGAAACGATATTGATTAACAATGATGATGTTAAAGTGATTGAAAAATGATAACAAAAAGAAAAAAAAATACTACTGATAATGAAATGAAACAATAAAATAGTGATGCTAAAAAAGAGGTGAAAAATAATAAAACATAATTAGAAATAATATTAATGACGATTAAACATAAAGCATAAATCATGATCTAAGAACCGACTTTTGCACAGAGAGTAATGGAGCCTTCATATATGCATGAAGAATGAATGGGCGGCTGTAGCGGATATAGAGCGTGGAACACCTGCTTCCATGTTGAGAGAGAGAAGCGGAGAAAGAGGGGGAGAGGGAAGGAGAGAGAAAGAGGGAGAGGGAAGAGAGAGAAAGAGAGAGAGAGAGAGAGAAGAGAGAGAGAGAGAGAGAGAGAGAGAGAGAGAGAGAGAGAGAGAGAGAGAGAGAGAGAGAGAGAGAGAGAGACAGAGAGACAGAGAGAGAGAGAGAGAGAGACAGAGAGACAGAGACAGAGAGAGAGAAAGGCAAGACAAACAGACAGAGGGAGAGAGATAAAAACGAGAGAACCAAGGACCGGGTATAATGAACACTTCTGATAAAGGAACAACAAGACCCACTCATCCAGCGCCGAACAGAAACAGTCACAACCAACCTTGCAGAATGAAAACAAAGAAGAACAGTTACAATGAGGGGGATGCAACAGACGTCAGGATATGCATGCAATAACAAAGCATACGTGGTTATATATGGCTGTAGTTGCTCGTGCCTTTGCGTGCATGTATAACTCTTGTATATGCAAAGGGGAACATACGTATCAGTGGTATGGCTGTAGGGCAGTTGTCTGTGAATTTGGCCACAGCATTTATTATTCATTATGTGTGTTTCTGTATATGTGATTGCCTATGCTTATTTTTGGCGCAACTGGATATATTT
>NW_020870101.1:424328-426828 GCF_003789085.1 Penaeus vannamei | reverse complement strand
GGCTGAAAATCCCTTTTCTGTCCGGATTAAAGAAAAGCCGATTTATCCGTTGCCGGAAAATCGGTGATATGCATGTACACTCTTCCATTAATCATACTGCAATTTAATAATAACTCTATATCATTATTCATAAATACCGAATTATAATGCAGGTACATTTAACTCTCCATAGATTTGCTATATTCATTTACAAGAAATCTGTCTTTTATGGGATTCAGTAGTTGACCGGCATAATGGAATCTTCTGCCAAGGGGAAGAACGTGTGATAATGATCAATAAACCGGAAATGTGAGTTCGATAAATGATGTTTGGTTAATGTCAGACTCAACATTATTTTCATTGTCATTAGTATTGCTTTGGCATTGTATTTGTTATTATTATTGTTATTATCATCATCATCAGCAGCAGCAGCGTCATTACTATCGTTATCATATTCATGGTGATGATGCTTATGATTATCATCATTATCATCCTCAAAATCACTGTCATTATCATTGTAATAATCATCGTAACTCATTATCACCATTAACTCGCCATCGCTACCACTAGCATTATCATTATCCAAAATACCTTAATAAATATTATTATCATCATTTTTATCAATTCATTATCACAATCACTAGCATTATCATTAGCCAAAATGCCCTTATTATTATCATCTTCATCATTATTATTAACTCATTGTCACTATCCCAATTATCATTATCCAAAATACTTTTAATATTATGATCATCATTATTCTTATCATCTCATTATCACCATCACCATCACCATTAACTAGTATATCTTCATCATTATTATCATCATTATTCTTATCAACTCATTGTCACTATCCCTATATCATTATCCAAATACCTTTAATATTACTATCATAATTATTCTTATGAAATTATCACCATCACCATTAACTAGTATATCTTCATCATTATTATCATCATTATTCTTATAAACTCTTTGTCACTATCCCTAATATTATCATTATCCGCAATACCTTTATTATTATTATCATCATTATTCTTATCAACTCATTGTCACTATCCCTATTATTATCATTATCCAAAAAACCTTTAATATTACTATCATAATTATTCTTATGAAATTATCACCATCACCAGTAACCAATGTACCTTCCTCATTATTATCATCATTATTCCTTGTTCCTTCACCGAGGGAAGGAGAGAGAGAGCGGAGCTGCGACCATGCGTGTGAGAGCAATGACCTGGAAGAAGGAATTAAAAGAAAAAAAACTGATGAAGACGAAGAAGAAGAAGAAGAGAAAAAAAGTTAATGAATTTGAAAAAAAGAGAGGAAACCAGTTAATCAAAAAGCGATTGTCATGTCTGTGACAGAGGGAAGAGAAAGAAGAAGAAGAGGTGAAGGTAGAGGAAGAGGAAGGAAGAGCAGAAGGAAGTAAAAACAAGAAGAAAAGAAGTAGAAGGAAGAAAAGGTAATGGCAAAAAAGAAGAGAAAGAGGAAATGAAAGGGAAAGGGGAACAGAAAGAAGAAAAATAATAAACAGGGAATAAAAAATAAAGAAAAGCAATAATCATAAAAAATAAGAAGACACAACAACAACAAAACAACAACGAAAAACCAAGATAACTAAAAAAAAAAAAAAAAAAAAAAAAAAAAAAAAAAAAAAAAGAGGCACGGAAACAAACGAAGGAGCAGGAGCGAGGACAGATAACTTCCCCCGCGTTCATTTGTCTCGCCCTTATATCATCCCGGAGGTCACCTTATCTCCCGCAAGGACTCCCTTATCGCGGCGTTATCATTACAGCTCGAGTAATTAGCGGTGTGTCCTCCATCGCCCCGGGTAGGAAGGCACCGGCGTATCGGGTCGAGGAATCTTCGCGTCGCGGCTCCGAGACGATCAGGTCTCGGACTCCTCTCGAATCCTCAAAGTCTGCGCTTCGGACTGTTTCTCTAGATTGTTTGTTTTTCTTGGTTGGCTGTTAGTTTTGTTTGTTTGTTTGCTTGTTTTGACTGTTTTGGTGGTTGGTTGTTGAGCTGCTTGGTTTGTTTGGGTAGTTGGTTGACTGGTTGTTTTGTTTGTCTGTTTGCTTGTTTAGTCTGATTGGTTGGTTGGTTTCTGTTTGTTTTGTTTGTCTGTTTTATAGTTTAGCCTGTTTGTCTGTCTGTTTGGTTGGTTGTTTTTCTGCTTGTTTGTTTGTTTGGTTGTTTTCCTGTCTATATATATCCAGTCTGTTTGTCTCGTCTTATTGCCTGCTTGTTTGTCCGTCTGTCTGCCCGTTTATCCTTATCCAGTCTGTTTATCTGCCTGTTTGTCTAGTCCGATTGCTTGTCTGTATGACTGACTGTTTATCTAGTCTGTTTGTCTGTTTGCTTGTCTCTGGTCTGTTTGTCAGGCTGTGTTTTATTTCTGTAGTTATTTCGTGTTTGTTTTTCTGTCCATGTTTTTAGTCTGTTTGTCTGTTTGTGTCTAGTTTATATACTTGTCTCTTTGTCTAATCTGTGTCTGTTCATTGAAGTTGTCTGT
>NW_020870101.1:361783-416780 GCF_003789085.1 Penaeus vannamei | reverse complement strand
AATATGTTTGGACAACGCTGCTCTTCATCATATTGGGATCAAGGATTGTTTTGATGGTGTCTTAACAGCCTCTCAATTATCATGGCTCACGTCGGTTAATCCCTTTGAATTTAAGTAATCTTATCATGAAGTTCCTATAATTGCATCCACTGTAGATATCACCTGCAATGTACAGTATACCACAGCATACATTATTGTCTTGTGTACACTGACTTTTCTTTTTCTTTTTGCAGTTTGTAAAGTAAACAGATGTGGAGGCTATTGTCCCGTTTCACTGATTCGTTGATTTTCATATAATGCTTATGAAAATATTTGTATAGTTTGGGAGAAACGGTTATAGGATACACGTCAATACACTGAAGTTAAAACGTTGCTTCATAACAGGTCGGATGCTGTGGCGGTTATTCTGCCAGTGACTACGGGAACATACACTTACCTGTTCCGGACACCTGTCGAGACCAGGTAAAGATGAATCCGCATTTGGCTATGCGAACGGCAGCTTGCGGGGTTCCACCGATTCGTAAATTATGAATCACATCAAAATATGGGGTGTTTCGGTAAACTAACGAATCAGTAGATGATATATACAAAGATAAAAGACACGAGTGAAGAGATGAAATATATATAAAGATAAAAATATAAATATAAAAATATAAAAATAGGTAAACTAACGAATCAGTAGATGATATATACAAAGATAAAAGACACGAGTGAAGAGATGAAATATGTTTTCACATTATCCTCGCTTAGAGTACATTTTTCCACCTGCTATAGCGAACTCCACACACTCGATTTTAAGAAATTGATTATTAAGCATTTCGCTGCAGGTCACCGGTAACCAGTACGGGGACTCCTGCGCCGAGATCTTCTCCCAGTACCTGGAAGTCCGCACCGGTTGGATCGCCGGCCTCTCGCTCTCTCTGTGCTTCTTCCAGGTTTGTTGTTAGATGTATTTATTTGTTTTTATTTATTTGTTTGTTTGTATTTATTTATTTATTAGATGTATTTATTTATTTATTAGATGTATTTATTTATTTATTAGATGTATTTATTATTTATTAGATGTATTTATTTATTTATTTTATTTATTTATTTATTGCGTGTGCGTTGCGTTGTTGTTGTTACTTCGTGCTATAGCTATTAAAGGTCGAGTCGTTTATTTAGTATTCCGATTCGGTAACAGCACATTGCAGGACATGATGCAGGGCAGGTAGCTGGCGCTTTGTTATTAATGTCTTCGTCAGAATTTTGGGATTCTAATGGAGATACAATAACAGAAAGTTAATTATACATGTTCCATCGTGAAATTATCCATTCTCGACCATACCTGTTCCAAACACTCCTCTCTCTCTCTCTCTCTCTCTCTCTCTCTCTCTCTCTATATATATATATATATATATATATATATATATATATATATATATATATATATATATATATATATATATATATACGTGGTATATATACCCTTTGGAAAGGAGGTATATAAACCACGAGGTTTTTGCTCTTCTGAAGGGCACCCCTTTGAGAAAGGTAAATACTCGAGCCTGAAATAATACGCGGTATGCCGTTGACACTATTTACCAGTGTACAGCGCGTATAATCTAGAGCAAGTAATATAGGCCACTCTCATTACCAATCTACTGATAAGGAGAGCTGCAAGGCAACCCCCATTTCTCTCTATCTGTTTATCTATATATCTATCTATTTATCCATCCATCTATCCATCTGTATCTATCTATCTATCTATCTATCTATCTATCTATCTGTCTGTCTATCTATCTATCTTTCATATGTTAATATCCATTCATATCTCTCTCTCTCTCTCTCTCTCTCTCTCTCTCTCTCTCTCTCTCTCTCTCTCTCTCTCTCTCTCTCTCTCTCTCTCTCTCTCTCTCTCTCTCTCTCTCTCTCTCTCTCTCTCTCTCTCTCTCTCTCTCTCTCTCTCTCTCTCTCTCTCTCTCTCTCTCTCTCTCTCTCTCTCATATTATCTTTAGGTTTTATATTATCAGTACACGTAACTTGCCAGAAAGTCCAGAGTAACAAAGCTACTTATTTAAAATTTTCGATCGCTGATCTTGTTCTTACTACAACTGTATCATGAGCCAAACCTCCCTTTTCAGTGCTTCGCCATGATGTTCGCCTTCTGCATGTGGCAGGCGCTGAAGGAGATCCAGAAGGGACACTAATCACAGACTTCGTCCGGTCAGAGGGATCGAAGTAGAGAATGCACATGTACTACGTCTTTGTGTCCTTTGTCAGCGCCTATAACAAGTTTCATACCTCATTGTTTTATAAATCCCGAAAAAAATGAATGTTTGCATTGTCATATGTTTAGTTCCATTGCGGTGTGAATGTAGACTGTATTTGTAGACGGTGAAACGTGACGTCGTCTTAGGATTAGTTTTATTTTGGTTACTTAAGTACTTTCCTCTTTTTTATGATTCGTACTGTAAGAATGATGACATAATTTACTCTGTGAGTAGAACACTGTCTAACAATATTCAGAAAAAAGAAAGTTAACTGGATGCTGACGATGATAAACTGGTCATTCAGGAACCTATGTTCTATGATTTATGATGCGCTTGGATCGTCTTCGTTTCTGAAATGTCTTATGGAATGAGAATTGCCTTCTAACGCCCGAGCTCCACCAGCCAGACACGATTCTGTGCCCTGAGCCACTTCCGGACCAAGAATCTTGCTCTGGACGCCCAACGTTCTCCATATATATTGGTTACCTTACATATGCAATCCGCAAGACTTGCAGTGCCTATGCTGGCTGCGAATGCCTTCGTGTTACAGCTAGACAATAGTATTAATAAACTTCTAAGACACCCATAGACTAGAGAAAATTGTAGGATTTAGACAAAGAAGGTTCCCCGAGTTGTGACTCGGACGAGGTTCAAAACAGTCAAGAAAGGTGGCTGAGGGAGTGCTCTCTTCTGGTAGATTATTCCTCATGCACCATCGTATATTTGTTTTATGTATTCTCCATTCAATTCCAGATACTGAAGGAAAATTATTGACATATATTAGCTGAAATGGCTTTGCAACGGATGAAACCAGTTTAGTCAGCCTCCTTTGAATTCCCTACAATTTTTATTGCCTTGAAATCTACACTGCATTACATAAGATATGTTTACTAATATTCTTTTTGAATTTTTGGAATAAAAATGATTTATCATATAAACTTATTGCTATCCTTTGAATAAGGTATACTTACACGTAATGGGGACAGAGATTAATTGAGTGAACACTGGAATTGGAAAGTAGCAGACATATGAATGTACTAGGCATAGATTTTTATCACAATAATGAACTGTTGTTAAAAACAAGAATACTGATGAACTAAATATCATAAACTAATATGGAACCCATTATACAAATAATAAAACTTCTTGTTTTTAATTTTAGGATAAGTGAAACTCCATCAATCCATCACTTTTTTTCTTATTCAACCTGCATACAAATACAGTACAATTGTCTTTTTACTTTCTTAGTGATAATCCAAACAGAATTACATAAACAAAACAAATATCATGTGATTCAACAATGTATAGTGAGCAAAAAAGCAAAATGGCAAGAAACATAAACCAATAAAAAAAAAAAAAAGGTTTTCAAGGAACCCATTCACTCTCCTTGATGCATGACTGATGTTCTAGACATATAAAGCATCTGCGTTTTTCAATATTTCTTATCCAATTACCTACCCATCGACACAGTTAGGCAGAGGAGTAGCAAGACGTGACGGCCCCAAAGTCGAAAGGCCGCCATCACCCTTTTCCTTAACTGCCCGTGCGGATCCAAACAATTTTGTCAGAACAGTCATTAGTGATTGTGAATGCGTCTCTCGTGACTAGCAAGTATACTGAAGTTTTTCTTACTTCTTGCATATCAATTATTTTTTTTTTTAACTTTCATAATATATTAACCTTTTCCACAATGATCCTACTTAAAGTTAGTGTAAAATGAACTGATGATATAAATAAAACAGAAAATGTTTATCGTTCAGGAGAAAACATCATGAAATAAATGAGAGCTTAACAGATACAGATGATAGTAAATCAAATACATAGTTTCAAAGCTGAAACAATTAAAACCATACTCTTTTTCTTTTTACTGAGGTGAAAATGCACTTCACAGGTTAGTGATAGTTCAGCTAATCGTCACCAATTTCTCAAATGCATCTTTGCCTTGATAAAAAGAAAATAATAATAGTATAGTATAGAAATGATCACCTCTTCGCCTATAACCTAGAATCTAGACTCCATCAAAAACAAACAAATAAATTAAATCACATTTGATCGACAGTAGACCATCGCTGAAGACCGTAAACAACATATCGTAGTTGGGGGAAACAAAGTCTCTTGTAACGAAGGCAATAATTCCTGAGCAATATATTGATAAAATGATACTCATCTGAAAAAGAACCCCTGTTTAAAAATACAATGCCACTACTACACCTCAGTCCAAATGAAACACCTTACAAGAAGCAAGGCAGTTTGTTGTGTTCCACGAAAGAATATGAGCTCGCTCTTTTTTTTTTTTTTTTTCACCAAATCAAATGGAAAGCAATATGTGATTTTAAAAAGAATTTCCTCACCATATCTATTTTTAAAAAGTCTCCAAAAGCAAACCAGCTCAAAGAGATATTATTTCTTAACAGCAATTGGTCATCATTTCATCTTAAATCACATTCCTCAAGTAAAACAGGTTTGTCTCTTTGTTTGCATAATGTTTTTCTTCTTCATCACAAGACACACACACCGAGGGAAATATCGCCAAAGAAAAATGAAAAAGCGACATCCAAAAGCTCATACTCGGACTGAAAACCTGAATCATTTAGCTTCTTAATTGGTGTCTTGCAAAAGAGAGGCTTTTTTCTCTTTATAACATCACTGCAGTTTGGTCAAAATCAGCTGCTATGTACACTCCCCCCACACACTTAAAAAAAAAGAGAGACATTTATCACATTTCATCAAAAAGGAAATGAAAATAATTCTTCCTAAAAAAAAGAGAACAAAAAACACAGCATTCTTTATCATATACTGCACATATCCAAAAACTAATGCTGTAATTCACTACAGACTGAAGGCAAACTTAACTTCACAGTCTTATTTAGTAACACAGACCACATTCTTTCATAGTTTACAATAGCTAAAATATTGGTGCTACCAGATTACAAGGTTCACACAATCTTACTCAAGCTATTCCTGTTCATAATAAAGCCACTCATAAAAAAACACACACATCAAAATACAAAACCGTAACTTCAGCACCACACTAATACACAACACAGACGAGACTACTGAGAAGCTCCTCCACAAGTTTCACCTATGATAAAATTGAATGAAAAGATCCTACAATCTAGGATTCACTCCCGTTCGTGATTTTCTCTCTCTCTCTCTCGCTCTCTCTCTCTCTCTCTCTTTCTCTCTCTCTCTCTCTCTCTCTCTCTCAGTAAACTTCTCTGTACATTATGCAGAATGCTTCCCATTTAGGGTTTGAAGCAATCGGTAACTGCCCTGGCTCCTTTAACCACCAGTAATATAAGCGTTTGAGAGACATTTTGGTTTACAGGATGTAGAATTTTACATACATAAAATTTTGTGACTAAAAGACTAGGTAGGTTATTTTCAGTTTCATAAAATTACCATAAGATTTACCAAACTAAGTTAACAAACAGAAACATCACTGCATAAAACCTGAAATAAACTTGATGCAGGGTCTTCAATTTCCTTTCAGCTATTAAATATATAACCATAAAAGATTCAAACCTCAAGAACATTATAAAGCCTATAACCATGAATTATACAAGAGACTTTCCACACTGCGGCTCCTTAATCCATGAACTTCAGTAAAATTTTATCTTTACTATCACCCCAAGCACAAAAAAGAAAACTTGTCAAAATATGACATGTCACAGCTCAAATTATGTTGCAATTGCTGGCTTCACCATTATCACACTTTTTTTTTTATTCACAAAAATGATCGATCTTTTTTTAAATATACAAAAACTACAGCAATTTATGAGATTTCCTATAAGGGTAGAAAAAAAATTCAGCCTCCAATGACTTTCGTATCCGTTGTCCACACAAAAGCAAAAGGGTACTTATGACTTGCTGCTATATACTGATTTCACATTCAAAGCTTTAGTTGGCCTTTCTTGAATATTCACTCTATAAAGAATAAATGTGTATGTGAATGATTCGACATTTACCCAACATGAGTGTAATAAACATTGACATATGGCTTTTAATAATGAAAGACATGATGAAAGGTGCTGTATTCTGAGGGGAATGAGCACTGCCATATTTAAAAAACACTGAGAGGTTTTCATAAATCTTATCATAAATATATGTAATGGAATGCACTTTCTTTCATGGCTGATTATTTTAAAGGGTCTTTGAATCTGATCTATAATAAAATAAGCTCTGATATGTGACATATGAAAATATCACATCATTATTATACAGGCTCATGTTTGTCAATCACTATTTTTTCTCCATGTTATATGATTGTCTCCATATCTTTATCTATTATCTAAAACTCATCATCATCAGAATGATGGTTCGGGTCTTGATTTCTGGCTAACATGTAGTTATCCATATCAATTGAGCGACAGTTGTTGATAGCATAGCGCATTTTTTCTGCCATCACCTCCTGGCTGGAGTAGGGTGGGAGTCGTAGTTGGAAGAAGCACGTCTGAGCAGTAGGCAGTGAGTCGATTGGCCGGTCCACACGCATAACCTGCAACAACCATCATGGTTATCCTGTTTAGCTCCAACAAAAATTTTGAAATTAGCAAAGCGTGCATTTCAAACTCAATGTGCTTACATATAATTCCATCCATCTCTATTATACTAACTAGTATAATAAAAGAATCATTGACTTCTTTGCATCAGAATATCTGTCAAGTCTGTCAAACATCTAGTTCACATGAGAAATGTATGCAAGTATCACTTATAATCTAGCATCTGTAACATACATTTTGAATAAAAAGATATATCTTCTTGCCAATGAAAAGAAAACAGAAACCCTGCCTAAACCGATATACATTAACAAGCTATAAATTGATAGGTAAGCCAGTTCCCTTTACCCATACTTTCTCTCAATGAGTTTATTCCTTTTGAAGCTAAAACATATTTCTATATTTCACGCCTCAGAAATTTAAAGTCTACATATATATTTCTGTACAAAACAGCACCTGATATAAAAGACTATCCTCACAGTCAATCACCTCTTCTTAAACTATATTAATGCACTATATCTTTTTAAAAAATCTTCTAGAAATTATATAGTACTAAGCTCCAGCAATACTCAAAACACTGTGAAACAAAGGAAGAAAAATAAAAAATCTAAAGAGTAAAAATAAACAAATAAAATAGCAAGCAAGACCCCACCTGAAACCGTTGCGACAGATCAGCCAAATTAGCTGGCAGTCGTGAGCGCCCTGACACAAAGCGGACAAACAAAACCCGTTCACAGGGACTGAATGACTCCAGAATGTGCCAGAGCCATACCACAAGGGGGTCATTTTCATCCACCTCACGATACCTTGTTGAAAAAAGAGAAGTATGGTGGGGTGTATTTCTAGTTCAAATGTCAAATATGAAAACCTCCACCATCTGTGTGAGGTATTGGAATTGTAAAATAAAATCTTAAGAGTGCCGGAATTAAAGGCCAAGAATCTTAAAAATGATTCACTTTAATTCTACAATTATCCCTTTATCATGATGCTAAACAACAAAAAAGGCTGTTCCATATATCAACCATATGTGCCCATACGTTAATAACTTTTAACATCACATTTGCTAACACTATGCAGACACAGAAATTTACCTCACAACTTTCTTTAATGTAGCCACAGAAATGTGTGGAAGTCCGCAGACTAGCTGTTCAAGATGAGCCGCTGTCATCAGAGAGAGCAGTGGCACAGGGATGATCCAGGCCATGCCTTCACGCACAGCAGCAACCTGTTGAGGACAATGTGGCCAAGCTTTGTAAAAATGCATTCAGAATACTAAATTTCATGGGGAAAATGTATAAAAAAATAATTTACAATTGGGGGCAACAGATAATAAACATCCCACTTTTTATATATCTTTATCCAACACAAAGGGAAAAGGAAAAAGAAAAATATTTTTCATTAATTCACTAAAACCAATACAACACCTGTCTATCCATCTGGTGCAGCCTGTAGTAGATCGTACGGTTGACATATTCTTGTCTGTTAGTAAACGTCAAAGGAACCGCTCTTCCTCCAGGAACCACAGCCACCCGAGCTCCAGTCATGCTCGTACACTCAAAACTCTCAAGGGGTATCACCTGCAGAAGATACTTCATCATTACTCTCTTTACAAAGATGATTTCATGAGTATAACAACAGGATCTCAGTAATATCTCATTTTTAATTATATCCGAAGAAGGAAGAGGAAATAGCATTCTCATTTCCTGACTGATAGTAGTTGTATTAATGATAATTATACCAAAATTCAAATACACTTACATCATGGAAAGTGTCTTCCGTGACACCATCCTGGTCAATATCTCGGATAGCTCGCAAGCTCTGCATATATTCAATATCAACCTGCAAGTACAAAATATATATTCATCTAATTCTCATTTCAAGAAGACAATGGCAGCCATTCAAGTTATCTTCAGTGTGATATGCATTTGCTAAAAAGGAAAGGAATCACTTAGGTGCATATGTGATAAAATATACTGCAATAATTTCCCCTCCCATTTTCTATGGCTAAAAATACACAAACTTAACAGAACAACACCAATCTAAATACCTCATTTATCTTCAAATATAGTGAAGCATCATATGACTGGGAAAACCTAACAAACATGTGCTTTACAATACAACACAGTTGCAATACCACATGACTTTTTCTTTTCGTTAAGAAAGAAGAGACATCTGAGAAGAACTGTGTTTTATTCATTACTGCATACACAATAACTCACCTCCTCCAGATCAGATGATGAGGGTGGGACACCAGCAAGCAGTTTCCAAACCAGCGGCGCCAGGGGGAGGGCAAGGGGTTTCTTGGTGCGAATGGCAATGCCAAATAATATACCTGGAGGAGGAACAATGATCTTATTTTGACATCCCTGGAATTTATATCAAATATAGGATATAAAGAGAACTGGCTAAAAGCATCTTTTACTATCATTCAGTTGCTCTTTAATAATAGCAAATACATATCACTCCTTACATTCATATTCATTTCCTTTAAGCAAAGTCATCTAACATACCTAAGAATTTGAACCAGAGAAGGTGGTGATGTTGAGTCAAGTCAGGATTAAGGAGGAAACGGTCCCTGTTATTTCCAGCATCCGAGACTGCATTGGGTGTTGGTATGAGAAGAGGAACTCCACCTGTCACCAGTTCATGACACATTTCTGTCATCGTGTCATCAAACACACCACCTGCATCATCTGCTCCTTCACCAACAAGTTTTACCTGTATAAGAAAAAAATTATATAGTTTACATTCCTGCACTTGGAACTACTAAAACCTAATCTCAAGACCAATCACATAAAGTGGTAGAATAAGTTTTTTTTCAACATACAGAACATTCACATCACACTGCCTTAATAAATTTGTCATCCAGCATATGTCATAAAAGGGAAATTACCTTCCAGGCTCTGGAGGGAAGTCTCAGATCTGACGGCTTAAGTTTCACTACTTGGCGAGCCAACTGTATGAAAATAGGCTTACACGGTGCTCCTCTCGTTGATATTCTTTTGACTGTAACTTGAGGCCCATAATTTCGTCCCTGGACCATAGTTCGGCCAAGGCAACGGACCAAAGGAAGGGTGTAGACTCTTGGTGACACAAGTGAACGCACTGCTGCACAGGTCACAGCGCTCACATTTTCTATATAGCATTCCAGCCCAGGTGTCAGGGGTATGAGCTTCCATGATGCATAGAGCAGATCACTGAACTGATGGAGCATCCTCAGCCTTGAGCAGAGAGCACCTGGGGGAATGTTCTGCAAGTTTGGGTACTGTGGCGGCACTGACACGGGAATCCCAAGCTGCATGGGAGCTGGGGTCCCTGGGGTTACTGGGGGAAGTGGCAGAGCTGACCAGGCTGCACTGTGGCTGCGACCGGCACTGATCTGACGGATCCCCTTCCCTGACAGTGTCCAGATGAGCTGGGGTTCTCGTACTGCTGCAGTGTGCCCGAGTCCCAATTGTCCGTCGCTGTTTACTCCCCAGCCATACACATCTCCATTATTGGCAAGTGCTAATGTGTGTTCGGATCCAACAGCTATTTCAACCACAACATGAGTCACAAGAGCAGGAACTTGCTGAGGCCGATTGTGTCCTCTTGTCCGTGATTCTGGCTGGCCAATGAGCCGATCCATTCCACACGTATAAACACGGCCATCTTTTGTGAGAAACACTGTAAACTGCGTGCCACAACAAACCTTTTTAATGCCAATACCACACATAGCTTCGACTTTCTGTGGTGTAGACTTTGAAGTGGAATTTCCTAAACCTAATTTTCCGTAGTCGCCATCTCCAAAAGCCCAAACAGTGTTTCCATCAATGTCAATACAAACAGTGTGATTCAGTCCACAAGCCACTTGACCGATCCGCCAGCCATCAAGAGCCGTAACTCTCTCGGGAAGCTTCTTGTTTGCAGTCGACCCCAGACCAAGTCTTCCATAATCCCCATTCCCAAAAGTGAACAGTTTGCCATCCGATGTCACCACTGCTGTGTGCTTGAATCCGCAAGCCAGCTGAACGACCTCCTGTCCCTGGAACGCCTCAATCTGCCTTGGCCTCCGTTGGCGGTCTGAGTTCCCGTGACCCAATTTGCCGTAATCTCCGTCCCCCCACGAGAAAACTTCTCCACTGTCCGTTACGGCTAAACTATGACCATCTGAGCCACATGAGGTTGCAACTTGTGTCACCACAAAGCCTGAAAGAGACACAATCATTCATAATGAATAGCATAAAAAAACAAAGACAAGAACTGTAACAGTAATGATAAAAATTTATACATTAAAAACAATAATAAGAATAATCATATCTTTGTCAGAAATATGACAAAACAAGTCAAATACTTCTCTTGCACTATAAAAGAAATTCATCTTCATTCCTATCTCTTTCCACATTTTTCACAACGAACAAGCTTCACAAATAATACTGATAACAAAACAGGGAAATTATCCTTTGCTACCTTGCAAGGTGGATATGACAGAGGGCGTGTGCAGGTCATCCGAGTTTCCTTGACCCAGGCGACCATAACTCCCCTCCCCGCAGGCCAAGATGGATCCATTGGCGGTCACTATGAACGTGCAATTCTGTCCGCAGACAACTTGCTGCGCACATCCTAGAGATTCTGTAAGTACTGGTGCCAGACTGCTTCGACCTGTCAACCATAAATCTCATGAAATTTCAGGTACATAAATTGATTTGAAATCATTTCCATATCAAATATTGTGTTTAAATAACAAAATAATTCCGCTAATGTAGCTAGTCCCTACAGACTAAAGCAAACAAACACAATTCTACATTATATGTGACAAAACACTAATGAGCCTTTATTCATGTCTGAAAAAAAAAAAAATAAATAAATATATTAATAATAATAATATTGGTAATAATAATAATACAAAGAAAAAGAAGAAGAAGATGAAGAAAAGAAAAGATGACGAAGAAGAAGAAGAAAAAAAAAGAAGAATGCCAATAACAATAATAACAATAACAGAAATAAAACCTTTCCAAAAAAAAAATTCTCTGCTTTTATCATGAAAGGGTTGAATCGGTGAGATGAAGTATGCTTAACAAATGACTCTCTCCTGTCCAAAAATAACAATAACAGAAATAAAACCTTTCCAAAAAAAAAATTCTCTGCTTTTATCAATTTCATAAACAAAATTAATAAAAAGCATGAGATAGTGCATATACGTATCATTAATGGCTTACAATCTTAATTCTATGACTACAAAGCATGGCTCTCACCTGTCTCGGCCAACTGCCCGTGCCTCCCACTGCCCCACATGTAGACCTGGCAACGACCTCCAACCTGCCAGTCCCCAGGGTGATGCGTTGCCCACGACATCACAGCAGCGTCCTGTTCCACGTCCCATTTGCCATTTTCTATGGCATAGTTCAGGTGTTCTTTATCATCTGTTGAATACAATGAAAATATGATCATTAATCCAATGCCGATGGGAAAATGTCGCGTCCACTTTGGTATTGTTTTGTTAAATGTTTCTATACATAGATGGCTCTCAAAGTGCTTAGCTACAAAGGAGTCAATTAGTAGATCTTGTGACCTCATTTTTCCTAGAAATAGTAGGAAAACACTTTTTTCTAATAATGCTATCAATATTGACACTGTTATTTTTGTTGTAGATTATAATTAATATATTGTTATTAACATTACTAACAGCAGTAATTAGATAGTAGAAAATATAAAAAACCAAGGAAAAATGCTAAACAGGTGAGACACGTACTTCTTGTAAGTGGCTCATTGGTGACCTAGTACTTGTGGAGCCATTTATATGCAAAAACAATTACTAAATTAAACACATAGTGGGCATGGCATGAATGCACATGCCATCCCCAACTGCATGAGGTTAAAGGTAATATAGAATCAGCTTTAATCTTATATAAAACATGTTTCACAAAATCCTGCTTCAGCTATATACTAAATAAAGGACTACTAATTTACCTGAATGCTTTAAAAGCTGGGTTGTAAAAGGACGAGGGAGAGGTGTTCGCTTTTTTAGACTCTCTGCTGTACTCACAGCTGTGCAAAGGGTTTCCAACCAATTCCATTCAACAACTGAAAAAAACACAATAATAATTATTTATTTCAGTTCATGTATCAGGATTAAGACTTTTCAGCACATCTCATTCATAAAACAAGAACTATCTTGTCATGGTTTCTTGAAGTGGTAAATATCTCTTATGATGCCTTTCCATAGAATGGTACAATATGTAGAATTCTCATGGTGTCCTTATCAAAAAACATTATTCACAAGACAATACACCTTTTCTTCTAATATCTACTTGCATACTAACATATATTAACCTTTCCAATAAAACAGGTGGAAAGATTTTAATCCCAATTCCCCACTAGAACAGGGGTTCCCATCCTCAGTCTACCCCATTATGCATTCTAAAAAGAGGCTATGTGAAGAGGCTATATCAGGATTTTATAACAATAGCATTGACAAACTGCAAAATTTGTAACTCTGTAACATGAAAATAGGAAGAGCATGCCTTTTTAGTTGTAACTTGCGCATTCTAAATCATTTGTTCTACATTATTCATCATTCATTATACTGGTGTGCAGTGTACAATGCACACTGTTCAGTAAACTATGGTTATCCTCTGAGACATTAATATACATGGTGTATATACCCCAAGGTGGGAACCCCTGCACTATATACATTTCTCTTCTACATGAAAAAAAAAAAAAACTGACATTGAATTCATCCTAGCTTTGAATTCCACCCAGAGAAGGACTGTTTGCTACCTGATTCCGGTCTGGTAACGTGAACTGGTGCCGGCTGAGTGCAGAGGATGCAGTCCAACCTGAGTAACAACGCCAAGGAACAAAGCTGCTGCAGGTAACGGCTGTGCACCAGTTGTTCTCCGCTGCTTACTGAAAAAGCGGAATCAGTGAAGAATCAGTGTCAAGTTTACCTCCAATATCTCATTTGTCAGAATACAAAATATAAAAGAAAAAATATGATGAAATAAATAAATCCTATTTATTCCTCTGACTACAATAAGAAAGGAGCCTTTCATAATGTAAGCAAAGCTGTCTTTAGCATGACAAAATCTGTGATAAATCTGACACTGCAATCCATCATCCGAAAACATTAAGCAAATAAATAAATAAAAGATCATGCTGAAGTTATGAAAAACTATAGTAATCATAATCATAATTTTGACTGCAATCAAAATAGTAATAGTGGTAGTAATGATGATGATAAAAGATAAATAGATAAAGAAATATAATAGATTTAATGTAAAAAAATATATATATAATAATCATCATTATTATAATAGTAACAACAATAACAATAAGAACACAGAGAAGAAAAAAAAATTGTGATAACAATAAAAAGAAGAGAAAATAAAGAATGATTATAATATTGAAATTCATGTTAAACAACCAAACATATCACAGGATTACTCATAATAATAACTTAATGATACATGCTTATCCCCTACACCCTTACCCACTTACCCATCGGTTTCTCATGCTGGTATTGTGAGAGCAGCAGAGAGGGAAGGTGGGACAAGAGCGCTCGCAGACAGGGAGCCTGATGCAGCCCCGTCATTCCCCACGTGTGCAAACGTGTGCGACAGAAAGCCGGAATACGAAGCTTGAAGAACTGGTCATCTGATAGCGCTGTAAACACTACGTTCTGGAAGTGAGGAGCCATCTTGTTATAAGCTAATTCTTTCATTTCTCTCACTAAATTACTGGGACACTTACATCAGTCACAACAAAGAGACAGCACAAGATTTTTCTGACATCTTATCAACACAGTCAAGTGTTTTATCATTCATACCATAACTGAAGTGCAAACATCCCATACCTGTGATCGGGACACACAAATGGCCAAACCAGAAGTTCCGCACCAAACCAGGGCATTAATTCCTCCTGAGCCGACCAGAGTCTGGAGCAGCGAGCCTTCTTGTAGCGACCAGACATTAACCATTCCATTCATGCTCTTCTGGCAACCTGGAAAGGAAAATTTAATTTGAAAAGAGCTTTATCATTATCACTGTCATCTATAGCATCATTATCATTATCATCATCATGATATCATTATCCTCATTCTATTAATATCACTGCTTTATCATTGAACATCACCATTAAGGTGATCATTATTATTCCTATCAATATTATCATCATTTTTACTATCATTTCTATCTCATCTTATGTCTTTGCTATCATCGTTATTACTACAGTAGCCAGTACAATTGTTTCATTAAATAACAGATTTCATGCACAAAAAAATTAGATTAAATTAAATTTTAAAATCCAGACCTGTGGCCAGCATAAGACCCGAAGTTGAGATGGCCAAGGAAGTGACTGGACTCTGGTGGCCTCGTAGCTGCAGCTGGCACCTTGGGTCACATGACTCAGCACCTTCCCCATGCTGTGAGCTATAATCACATAATACAATTTTCTGTTTATTTATGATAACACTTTATTAATGCCCACATCTTATAAAGAAGTTCTGGATCTTACTACAATCTGCACACCATAAAAAACAAAAGAAATATAGACAATATTTACATTTCCTGTCTTGAAACAAGTAGCATAACAGAAATAACTCTAAAGAAGTAATATACTGGAGAAAAATATATATATCGCAGCATCTTACCTGCCCCTATATTCCGAATCCCCAGACGCAGATGGACTCTGGGGCACTACCCACACTGTGACTAGACCATCCTCATGCCCCACAACTAACATATGTGTACATTCCCCTTCAAGGACTCCACCTGCGGACATGGAATATTGGAATTTATAAAAATAAAAAAGACTTCAAGGAAAAGAAGAATTCAAAGACAGTAATCCAATCATAATTATGTGTGCAACCTTTAAGACAGGATTCAGCACCTCGAAATTCCACAATCTTAAATATATAAACACTGAAGAGCTATACCATACAGCCAAAGTCTATGAACTCACTTATAACTGGAGACCATTTTATGCATAGTGGTAGAGATTTGTAATCCAAGGAATACACAGGAGTCCATCCACTTGACGTCTGAGTCCAAACCTTAGTGCCGCCTTCCCCACAAGAAGCCAGCAAGCAACAGTTGCTGCTCCATTCTAGGCACTGAACTGGTCCCTAGGAAAACAAGGGGATAAGCTGGGTAAACTTCCCTCAATTTTCTAATACATATTTCAAACAGTGATCTCAGGTAACTTCCAATGAGCTTAGCTACTCAAATACTTACCTGTTGGGCTTGAACAGTAACACTCCCCACATCAGATTGGACTGAACAAACGCGGACAACGCCATCGCTGAAACCCACTGCCAGATCTTTATCTTGGTCATGCCATGCTAGGCAACTTACATACACTGTGGAAAGATAATAGAAATGAGTACTAAGAGGAAAAAATACATTTTGCTTACATGAGAATCATCATATATTTGCAGAAATCAACAATAAAAGATATGTATAAAACTTTATCACTCTTTTTCTTTTTCTTTTTTCATTCCAGTTTACGAGTTCTCTTATGTTTAATATACTGACTACATAATAAGCAAATTAATCTTTCTTACCGTCCTGCCTTCCTGCATGCCTAATAGGATTTGGAATAATGCCGCTCGCTGTAAAGGCTGCCAGGGTGACAGAGCCATCATGATGCCCAGTGATCATAAGGTCACACACACCATGCAGTGGAGCCTCAAGCGCTGTTATGATGCTGCTGCTTGTCCATGATGCCAAAGTGCTACCTGCAATGAGACATGGCCTTACAATGCATCTTTCAACTAATTTCTTAAAAAGATGAAATACTGATATATCAACATTATTTAGATCATCGTTAAGACTCATAGACTGTGGAAAAGAAGTTCACACTTACTATTCAACGGCCATATATTGAGAACATTTTCAGAAGACGCGGCGATATGTCGTCCTGTGGGTAATGCCACCACATGTTCTATGGCAGGAGGATTGACTGAGTAGTTGCTGTCATTTTCATCCTGTTGGAACACTAATGTGTGTTCTTGGCAGGCATGAGAACGTTGACTCACCTTCCAAGTTCTTACCGAGCCATCATGTCCACTGCAAAAGGAATACATGTATGTGATATTTTTATAATCTTGAATATGTGACAATACTATAAAGCTGCCTGATGTACCCAACTGAAAAAAGGATTCCCATTATCCAAATACTAATGATATCAAGGAAAATGTTTTGAAAATGGAAAGTATTTGGATCAATCAAGCCCTGAAGATGCACAAAAGCAGAAAGGGCTTCAGCATATTCAGGAATTTTCCTATTCTTCCCTTCATTCTCTTATTTCCACTCAAGAACAAAAAAAAGACTTCCAATCAACAAAACTAATGATCTCAAAGCTAACAGTGAAAGTAAAGAAAATTCACATGATTAATCCAAAAGTCTAAATATCAAAAAACCTTTGATATTTAATCTCAAAAGAATTCAAAGGCCATTAACCTGGTAACAAGCAAGTTCTTTCCTGGCATCCACAGGGCCCTTGAAGCACATGCAGTATGCCCTTCTAGGTAAGAAGTTGGCACACGAGGCAGAGCTCCTGTGAAGTCTGCTGCGCTGCTGATATTTGGCCCCGGAAAATCACTACAATGTTCAGCCAGCTGTGCACGGCCTCCAATGCATTCAACCTAAAAAGAGCACAGTTATAGTAAAAATGTCTGGGGGGAGGAAGGGGGGAGAAGAGAGAGAGAGAGAGAGAGAGAGAGAGAGAGAGAGAGAGAGAGAGAGAGAGAGAGAGAGAGAGAGGAGAGAGAGAGAGAGAGAGAAGAGAGAGAGAGAGAGAGAGAGAGAAAATGACCACATAAAATTTTATTAAAAAATGAGACAAGAAGTCTCTTTTGATATTATGCCCCTTTCATAATAAAAGTTACAGAGACTTTACACACCACAATTTCTTCACTTAAACATATTGATACAACTCTAAAACCACCAGTTTGTCCGTAACTGACCAGCTGAGTTGCAGCCCACTGACGGTGCGAGTGTGGAAGCCGTGTGGACAGTATGCAAGCAGCAAGGGCATTAGCAAGTTGAATTCCTGGGTCTCCCTGTCCCCCACTTGCTGTCACTGGAGACGTTACAGCTTCTCCTACAGAGAGGATGAAATCTTTTGATAGAGTAACCACCCTTCATAGAGTATGACATATGAAGTCAACAACAAGCATCTATCCTCCTACGTCATTTACTATTCACAATGTATTACGAAATGAAGTATGAGGCAAAAATTGTTATATCATTGAGCATAGTTTATCTCGGCTATATACTTTCCTCTTTGGCAATTTCAAATACCCTGTATATCACACTGATCAACAAACTAGACAAATTAAAACATTCCAAATATCAAACCTTGAAAGAAAAAAAGCCTTAAGCTCCAACCATACCATAAGTAACTAATTTACAACCAAGAAAAACAAACAGTTCAAACTGACCTAAAATATCTTGTCTTTATCAACAAACATATGTCATAACCCATAAATATCTTACCTTTTCCGGCCAAATGAATAAGCGAGGAATTTGCTGCCAGGAGGGACACGAGTGCCTGCGTTACGGGAAAGCTTGTCTGGTGCATGGCAGAGGCATTCTGGCAGCCTCTCCGCTCCTCGCAAAGCGTCACATCAACATCTTCTTCTCCTGATCCTCCTACAATGTCTCCACTGGACATGCCCATGGCTGCTACCATCAAATGCTGGAAATCACAGGACAATTACGTTTTGCTAAACCATCTAAAAGATGAATCGCAAGAACTCCATTTCATATTATATATATCTATGCATATCTTGAAGAGAAAATATATATCTTTGTTCCTGGACATTTTCCAATTACATTTATATTTAGGTACAGTAATAAAAGATAATTAACTATTTGATGGGCTGGGCATATATGATTTCTGTAGCACTTGCTCAGATAAAGCTCAGATAAAACTATTCATACTTGACCTCAGCATTAAAGTCGCAGAGCCTTTGACAGTACCTGTGTACACAAATGTAGAAGCAGTTTGGCTGCATCTGTGTCGTTTTGGGCAAGAGCACCAATAGCGTCACTCAAGTGTGCGAGGCTTGTGGTGATGTCTGTTGGCTGTAGCACTGCACCGGTTGTCCGAGCAGATCCATCAAGTGGTACACGTCCTTCAAAAAAAAAGAAAAAAGAATAATAGTAATAATGATAACTATATCTCTTCTGAATTATGCTCCCATTCTGGATAAATCATTATATGTATATATATATATATATATATATATATATATATATATATATATATATATATATATATATATATATATATATATATATATATATATATATATATATATATATATATATATATATATATATATATATATATATATATATATATATATATATATATATATATATATATATATATATATATATATATATATATATAGTAGACAACATTAATACAATATAAGCACCAATTTCACTACTCTTACCTTGTGCAACCAACCACATCAATCGGACTAGAAGGCGAACATCACAGAGCCCAAGGGCATTGAGCCCAGCCCACAGATCACAAGACCCGCCACTCAAGGCAAGGAGAGACAGAGCTCGCATCACAACGGCACGAGCTATGGTGACCCTGAGGGCGTGTGTGGTGCGGCGGAGAGCTGAGATTCTTGCAATTGGGGAAGTGAGAGCAGCAGCCTGTTCTCCTAAGCTTCGATCAGGTACAGCGGTAATGTTGCTATCGCGCGGCCGAGCTCCTGAAGCTGTTTAGATAAATCCATTTAATTTGTGAAGATTTAAAAGGTAGCTTAAAAAAATAGATGTGTATGAACACATTACAAAGTTGTCTAGCAGTGACTGTAAAAGAGTAAAAGAAGACCAGAGGCAGGTGGTTGTGGGGGAAGAGGGACAAGAGGAGAAAGAGGAGGAGAGGAGGAGAGGAGGAGGAGGAAGAGGAGAGGAGGAGGAGAGGAGAGGAGGAGGAGGAGAGGAGGAGGAGGGAGGCAGGAGGAGGAGGAGGACAGGAGGAGGAGCAGGAGTAGGAGGAGGAAGAGGAGGAGGAGGAGGAGGAGGAGGAGGAGGAGGAGAGGAGGAGGAGGAGGAGGAGAGGAGGAGGAGGAGGAGGAGGAGGAGGAGGAGGAGGAGGAGGAGGAGGAGGAGGAGGAGGAAGGAGGAGGAGGAGGAGGAGAAAGAGGAGGAGAAGAAGGAGGAGGAGGAAAAGAATAACAAGACAAAATAACCAAGCTTTCACTAAAATTTACTGTCAACACATACTATTAGTGGCTTCAGGGGATTCGCCAATGTTTGACACGAGCGTGGTCGATCCGAGGGGGTCAGGGCGAGGGAATGGCATGGGGTCTGGTATGGGCCTTCTGTCCGTGAGACCAAGACGCGAAGCTATCACACTGTAATTTGTCATCTTCAGGTCAATCTCATTCATGCTGAGGCCGTCATCTGAAACAAAGAGATTTTGCCGTTAAAAATATTTCTGACTATATTTCTACAAGGGTTAAGTTGTCATAGCAGCATTTTCCTGGCATTTATGAAAAAAACAGTAATAAGAATAATCATATAATAATCTTGGTAATATCTTTAAGACCAGCAGAAACTCTAAAACAAACAAATCACTCACTATCTCACTCTCTCACTTACTCTCACTTACTCTCACTTACTCTCACTTACTCTCACTCTCACTCTCACTCTCACTCTCACTCTCACTCTCACTTACTCTCACTCTCACTTACTCTCACTCTCACTCTCTCACTCTCACTCTCTCACTCTCACTCTCACTCACTCCTCATTCTCATCTCACTCACTCTCACTCTCACTCTCACTCTCACTCTCACTCTCACTCACTCACTCTCTCACTCTCACTCTCTCACTCACTCTCTCACTCAACACTCTCACTCTCTCACTCTCACTCTCTCACTCTCACTCTCACTCACTCACTCTCTCACTCACTCACTCACTCACTCACTCACTCACTCACTCACTCACTCACTCACTCACTCACTCTCTCTTTGCAGAGTTTACCTTCCATGGTGGCAAGAGGAGCTGGGGCCAAGTCAGGGGCCAGGACAGTAGTCAAGTCCCGCAGCCGATCTTGACCATCCCCGGAGCCCCCAGAACCCCCAATGCTGCTGCTGCCGCCTGCATGCTGCTCCTGGCATACCTCACATAAGATGTACGTTCCACCTGGAGGAATAACAATCCAAAAAGTGTTGTAATTTTGCACATTCTTTGAAAATACTGATGCGGAAAATTGAGGGATTAAAATTAGTAAATGTTTTAATCTTTTTAGAACTATCGCTGTAATAGTATGACTTTGCTAGCTGTTGATTCTATTTCACTTCAATACAAGTATTCTTAATTCACCCAAGCAATATTGCCAACTGAAACTTTCCATACCAGAGAAATGAGGTGCCAAAACATCTTCAAAATCTCTATAATGATTTCACTCTTATCACAATCTTAGAGCATACAATGAAAGCAAATGTGAATACAGTAGAATAGAGAAAGAAAAAGAGAGAAAACAATGTAAATAAAAGGCATGCTGAGGTACATTAGAGCAACTAGCCAGAAATGACAATCTGGTAATCAAAATTCTGCTGGACTTCATTGCCTGGCAGAGGCACCTAATTTCTGAAACTGAAGTACAGGTAGAGGCAAATTATACTTGGTAGAAAAATAAAATGATACAATTTACTTACCAATAAGCGTACCACAAACACCTGCCATCCAGGGGCGGGCACAACCAGGGTGGGCAACTCGCATGTGTTGACGGAGGTTGCTTGTGGCATGGTGACAAACTTCACAGATGCTGAGAGTCCTGTCCCCATCGTTATTTGTTGCTACCTGCAAGATCAAAAATATGCATAATAATGATTCATCAGGAATGCTGTCAAATCTTCATGTACATGGTTTCTCCACCCACATCTTCCTTAAAACATTACTCATATTCTCACAAACTACCTATCAACATTAAGTAAACAACTCAATCATCTATTACTCTGAAGTTCCTGATGAATTTCACACTACAATTTTCCTCAACGAATTCTCTTAAAATGCCTTAGGTCTATTGCTAATATTTTAGTCCTCATTACAAATCAACTTCCAAACTGTTTTTGTGTACTTCTTTTTAATTGTATTAGTAATGCATTGTGTGTCACTTTTCAATGAATTTAAAAGTCTTATCTTGCCTCCATCAAAGCCCTCCATTCTCGATCCCTAGATGCAGATAAGGCAGAAGATCCCTGCATAGAGTCTGGCCCAACAGAGCCACACAACCATTGGTCTAAATCATTGGGCAAAGTTCCAATGGAGTCGTCTGACCCTCTCAGTTGGTCTTCGAACCCCACTCCTCCGTATCTGAAGCGTGTTGGCTCGCTGCGCCCGTGCTGCATTTGTCTTGAGCTCTCGGTGTCCCTGGTGTCTAATCCACGTCCTTCAAAAGAAAAGTTTGTCTTAACAAATTATTTTATTCATGCACTGGCAGTTTTTGTTATATTTAAGAAATTTGTAGTGCTGTTAGTAAGCTCCTTTCCTGATAAAAAAATCCTTTATGTTGGCTAATAATAACAGAAAAAACATGAATAAACTCTGGAAATTGCTGGTTACATGTGATGGGATCACAGATGTTCATTTTTGTGAATTACTTGGCAGTTCTCAGTAAAAAAATTTGTGTGCATGTAAGTGTGCATGATTACATGAGTCTGGCAGCCACTCCCAAAGCCACTGCCTACATGCTACATGACTTTCATCTGTGAGATACACTGTTATTCTGGTTACAGAGTGGGCTGAAAAAAAACATATGTTTTTGCATTTCTTTTCATCTAAACTCACACAGATTTTACAAACGCAAGTGTGGTGCTACCATAGTATTGATATGGCTATGAAAAAACAATCTTTTCCAGTACAAGATGTATAAAACATGTATCTGTGGGAATTACTAGGCTGTCCAAGGTTTATTTTATATATACATGAGAATGTTGATATAGGACTCATGCCTTTCATAACCATTGCCAGATTTTACTCTGCAGTCAACAGGTTAAAAAAGATGAGGCTTCCAGGTTATAATTCCTCTTTTTCTTTCCTTTTCTTTTTTTTTGACAAAAACTGTTAGGACTGAATCATATTTATTGTGACAAAAGTAGAAAAGGTATAAGTGAAAATTAATATAATACAAGAGATGTACTTAACCGTTTTCAAATATATCGTCAGAAATACAAACAAAGAATAATGCTGAGAGGTATCCCACCATAACATGATTAACCCCATGCCACTGTGTAAGTGGAATGTATTTCTGACAAAGATATATTTGAATCCGATTAAATATACATCTCTTGTATTGAGAAGATATTCATTCTCAATCATAACTTTTCTACAGTTGAAACTGTTTTCTGACAATGAAAATGCATACATCGTTTTCAAATATATCGTCAGAAATACAAACAAAGAATAATGCTGAGAGGTATCCCACCATAACATGATTAACCCCATGCCACTGTGTAAGTGGAATGTTCACTGTAGGTTTGTTTTGTGAAATGTCTTTACATAAAGGTGGCACCAAGGAGTCAGTGAGTAGACTAGCGACCTCACATGATGTCCATTTTCCTTGTGTTTTGGGAAATGTTTTCTTTAATGTTTGTTTTTTTGTTTTCTAATGCTATTAATATCAATGCTGTTATCACTATCATACTTAATATAATGCTAAAAACAATATTAATAAGAGTATGATCTAAAGAAGCATATTTATGAAAATCAAGGAAAAGGGTAAACAAGTGTGATAGGTAGGACTAGTAATTGACTCCTTGGTGACTATACACTTGGGGAGCTACATGTGTACAAACTGATAAGGATAGTATGTACATACATGCCATCTTTATCAGCAATGGGTTAAAAAATGAAACTTTCAAGACAAGGCTGCTTTAAAATTTTCCCTAAAAACAAATGATGCTCAATAGCCTTACCCGACGGTCTTGAAGGAACCACAGATGAACGGAGATCAACGCAGCCTCCTCTTCGGAGAATCATCCTCCTTCCGCTGAGATCCTGTATATCACTTCTTTCAATTAACTGGGAAAGAAATTGTATGGAAATATACTAACTAAAATGCAAAATAACACTGGAACTTCAAAGAATACTCTGGAACACTCATATTCTACCTTAAGCATAATCCCCTCACGTACACATGCAAGACTTCAGTGCCATTCTCTTTCAGCATGAGTAATAACTTACATACAGTAAACCTGCCATTTACAAAAGCTTACAGTAAAACCCATACAAAGCCACACTCTACCTGTGCAGCTGCAGCAGCAACAGAAGAGGATGAGGTGTCATCGTGAGAACGCCTCCTCTCACTGGTCTCACTGGCATCAATGCAGGGGTGCTCCAGCATCCATGTCACAAGCTGGTTGATTTGAGCTGCTGATGGTTCACCCTTGTGGCCTACGAAATGATAATAAGGTACATGAATATTAGCTTTTAGTATTCAAATTCAAATACCAAATTTCAAATCAGAGGTGCAAGGCACAAGCCTACTAAGCACGTTCCAAATCCTCACCTTGGGCAGCAATAGCTTTTTGAATGTGTTTGAGCGAAAATCCCATCTCCAGCAGCGGAGTGGCGATCGGGGGAGGCAAGGGAGGGAGGGGGGTCAGAGGAGGGAAGGAGAGAGTGACTCCTTGCCATGGGGGGAAGTGGGGCACTCTGGGGGGTCAGGGGGCCCACAGAACGACCCCTTGAAGGACTGTGGGTTGTGCGAGACGACTGGGAGGCAGAGTGTATAGAGTGCACTTCCCCTCCAGGATGACTAGCTGGAGCACAAGGTACTGTTATAGGCAGACCTAGGGAAGGAATTGGTCGTTTGGGGGCTCTCACATCTGTTCCTGTCGTAGGAAGTTCAGTGATGATACTCTGTGGCCTTTCTGTTGCCTCCACAATCTGGAAAAGATTTTAAAAATCCAAACCTGTACAAACCAATGAATTCTTAGATAAATGGTCCAAATAAGGCAAAACTTTACAGGGGAAAGTCCATATTCATAGAGAAACTTACTCACCTGATCTGTAACTCTTTCTTCATTTGCTGTCAGAGCCATGATGCGAGACTGGGTGTCAGCAACACTCAGGCTGTCCTCTGCCCAGGCTCTCATGCACATGCTATGAAGGACCAGGTGTGATCGCTCCACTTCAGCCACACTCACTTGCCTGGAAATTGAATCAGTTCCCATAAATCATGTCTGCAAAACTTCCTTTAATACAAACATTTAAAACATTATGGACTCATACTGAAATGCAAATTATATACATGAAGGAGCTCTGTGTTATCAATCCAAATCTTAATATTTGGACTCTTCATTCAAACACTGGATTTCTACATGTCCTTCTGCATCTGCATAATTCACTTGAGAACCACTTTTGACACAAGCAATTCCCATAATTCATTGGGAAATGTATTTTTCATAAGAAGGTATAAAGAACTGTGCTAAAACATAAAACAAAATGGAAGGAGGGTGGAAAATCCCAGTTCCTATTGATCTGGTGACTGAACAGAGTCCTATGAATATAAAGGGTTAGGATCATTCTGGCAGTGATACATTAACCTACAGCCCATATTCCTCTACATGAAGATACAAAATACAACTAATAACTCCTAATCGAAGTGAACTTCATGACTTACATAATACAGTATAAATGTCCTAAGCAAACTTAATTTTCCCAAAGATGGCATAAGCAAATATTATAAAAACTGGAAATGTTATATATCAAAAAAGAGGGGAAAGAAAAAGAGAAAACATACACCTTTATCATTCTTTGCATACATACCTCTTTAGTGGCTGTGCTAGAGTACAGGCAGAAACCAGATGTCGGACAAGAACTCTTATTGCTGTGCGGATTTCATCTTCCTCATGCAAAAGGGACACAGAACTACCCTTTTCACCACCATCCTGTTAAAAAAACATCATAATATAGATTTAATGATGCTATAACTGTCTCACATGTCTTTTCTACCATTCTTAATATATGAAAATAAACAATCAGTTAAATCAAACATGATAATAATCCATTTAATTATCAGTTCAGTGTGTACTATGCAAAAAATATATGTGGAATTAACTATACTACTAGCAAAAATATTTGAATTAAAATAACCTGATATTCCCTTAACTTGAGCATACAAACCTTCTCTTGTGCAGCCTTGGGAACCAGCAACATCTCTGCATAGCGTGTGCAGTTCATGATGGCACAAATGGCACGCAAACTGGCACTCTGGAGGAACGCCAAGCGCAGCGCCATTCCTTCCTCTACTGCCAACTCTCCTGTCTGGAAGAGTAAAGAATATATACAAATGAGACACAAGGTTTCAAAAGGAGCATGTCCTCTTTACCATATAGAAAACTTAAACATATTCAGTCAAAATCAACTCATCATCATCTAATGTCCCATGTCCACAAATCCATGACAGACAACTTCACCAAGACATACTAAATCGCAGGTATTTACATTAGTTACCTGAGGAGAATCTTTTTGTGTTGGTACTACCGGCTCTTGCTGCTCTGGGACTTCTACTGATCTCCCAGTTACCTCGTCCATAATGTTCGTAACAAGCTGGTCCGTCAACAGTTCCATTGTCAAGCCATCACCACTTCCCCTGCAACCAAACTCAATCAATATCTAGCAAAATTAACTGAGTTCAATATAACAAGCAGAAAAAAACATGAACAAGAATCATCAAGTTTCACCCAGTATGAGATGCAATTGGCTCATTTCAGTGATTTCTCTTCATCAGGATTACATTTGAGGAAGCCATGTCCGTGAAGCATATCAATTACTTTCCAAGCTTTAAGATGTTATTCTCAATCATACCTTCTCTATATGACTGTTCAAATCATGTGAGCTCATATCATTATGACCTTGCCAAAAGGAAATAATAATAATAAGACACAGAAGAGTATACAGAAAAAAAATATATTAAACACTTCAGTTCTCTGAATTCCAAGACTGCACTTCAGGAAAAAACCAACCTGGACCCTTTGCGAGGACTTGGCGAGTGTGACGGCCCGCTCGAGTTCACTGCATTTTGGGACTTAGCTTCTTCATGTGCTTGGGGAAGGTGTGGGGAGATCAGGCTGCCTGTAGATGAAGTGTGCACCTCATCTGTCTCATGGTTGTAGGTGACTTTTGGAAACTCAATCTGTGACAAGAGTAATGTAAGTCAATACATGCAGAAGTTCCTAATGCATAAAGAGGTTTAGGTTTCTACAGACATCGTTTCTTAAAACAGCATAGTACAAAATTGTTCTTAAAAAAACAACAATCCCTTAACCTTAAAAATACAGATACTAAATACTTCAAGAATAGTTACTATACATGTCTTGATTATTATAATATCACACAAACTTATTCTTCCAAAATTTAGTGACATCTGTATGTGAAAGAATGCAAAACTATGTCACTAACAAGCCTGTTATGAGGCAGCTTTACTACTTGATGAGACCTGTTAACACCTGATGTTGGTTGCCTTTACCCTTATTCATATTCCAAATGGCATCAAATAGTCAGGAAAAATATTTCTTGCCACTGTTTTCATAGCTTACAACACATAAGCCAAGCAATTCATATACAAAGGAAAATAAAAGTGGCAATACACAGACTGAACCATGAACTTTTCCATATGCTTGAAACCCAATCTCCAGCCATAGCTTCCAGCACTATGAACCAATTAACATCAAAAATAAAATTCCAAACACTGTATACACGTTAAAATTAGTAAATCTCAAATGTGCAATCATATGCATACCAGTAATAAAACAATTGAGCATTTGTAATTTTGAATTCCTTTTACTTTCAAAATGTAAAAGGATTTCTCATAAACCTTCAGTCACCAGGCTTAAGAATTCAAGTGAGCAAAACACATTCTTAAAAGCATTCGAAAAATAAGATAAAGGATCTTTCACAAACCTCTTGGGTAAGACCAGCCAGTCGCATGATCTGTGTAATGACCTGAGCTGTTATGCCAGTCATTTTTGAGACATCGAAAGGTGGTGGTTCCACTGGCTCCAAGAAAGATACTGGCACATCACTAATACTTGTATCCCAGTCACACCATTGTACCTAAAAATATCAAGAATAAAAATATATTTGTACATCTTAAAACTCTGTTCATTTTATACTGTCAAACCTTTCTATCAAAAAATCACTAACATTGTCATTCAAGACACCAACTCCAACTCCATACCTTCACAGCAGGATGCCCTTGACGCAGCGCACCCAGAACCATGGCCCTGCGACCTGTACCCTTCTGGACACATTGGCCCCCAACACGCAACCCGCTGTCCACTCCACCAATCATGGCAAGAGCAGGATAAACTTCTTTGCACAGCTGCTCAAGATTCATTTCATATACAAGATTCTGTTTGCAGGATTTCCCTTTCAGAGTCTTCTTCTCTTGACTGATGGAATCTGAGCCTGATCTGGGAGTTGCTCTTGGGGTGTTCCTATCGTCGTCGTCTGAGCAGGATCCCGTCTTTTTCTTTGTTCGTTCTTCTTGCTCCAGTCGTTCATCAAGAGTTAAAACAAGGTCTTCTCGAGAAGTTTCTCTTGATGTCTGAACCTCACTTGTGTTGACAAGTGGTTCAAAGTCAAAGGTTGGATCTTCAGTGTCTGACTCACTCTTTGAAACTGTTTCTACACTCTCAGGGACATCCTTTGGTTGGGGTATGAGCTCTTTGGTCTGGTTCAGTCTTTCTATTATGCAATCATTCACTTGCTGTGTCCAGATTGGAGCCTCGTGAAGTTGACGGAGCAGAGCAATGTGAGCCTCTGCCAGCACAGCTGCTTGAGGAGCACACAGAGGGTCTCCAGGATCTAGGTCTCTTGGGGAGCCTCTCACTTGCATGTCTACCATCTTCACCTTTTCTCCAGGATTGGTGCTGTAAAACATCACACATGGATATAGCTCCGTTGCATCAATGTTCTCGAAAGCAAGACGTGGTTCCTCCCCATTCTTTCCAAAGCTCAGAGTTCTGGCTTCCATATCAAGTACAACTGTAATGTAGTCTCCCTGTGTAAAGCTTGGAAGTGAAATGCTAAGTTCTCCATTATGGTAGAGGTTCCCAGAGTATGCCCTATACAGCCACATATCTGAAGATGTCCTATGGCTATAGTCTCGTACAGGGTACTTCGAAACTCCAACACAGGTACCTTCATTACCTCTGTTTTCCTTTACAATGAGGAATTTCCACTGGTAACATCCAGAAGTTATTGGTGTGGATCCTAGACCATATCCTCGTCCACCTGGCCCATGCACAAGTGTGTGACCTCCTTCTACAGAGCAACAGACAGACTTATCAGGATCAAATCCAACCTCTTGTACAGGTAGGTTATCATCAGGAGACTCTGGCCGAGACTGCTCATCAAGGAGATCTGGACTCGAGAGCCTTACCAGATGACGCTGTAGTTCCATGAGTAACTGGCTGGCCTTAAGATGTGCCTGAGCTGATGGTATCACCCACATGTTGGCTGCTAGTTGCATAAACAGCTGTCTTACTACTTGTTCACGTGCTTCAAGGTCAAGATCAGAATATGGAAGAGTTGCCCCAAGTAGAGTAAGTGCCAATACTCGTGTCCTGACACTGATCATCTGTGGTAGGTGTGTCTCTGCTTGCTCTCCTGTCACTAACAATAATAACCGCACCCAAGGATGCCTGCCAACTAGCTCTCTCACCCTTCGGTTTACACATAAACGACGAACAAACACAAGCAAGTTACCAAGGGTTACTTCTAAATGTCTACGTTTTCTTGCATCTCCTGTATTACTGCTCACTGGCTCTGCATTCAGTCCTGGAAGATGCAACTCTAACTTTCTTTGGCCAGCCTTCTTTTCTTTTACATTTGTTATTTCTACATCCATTTCATTTGTCTCAGATTCTTCTCTGTCCATTGGTGTTTCTTCTGATATCACCTCCACATTCTTTTTCTCTTCAGGAACTGCAGGTTCACAATGGCTGAAACTTGTCCATGAAGTTTCATTGGCTTTAATTATATGGTTTGCTAGATTTTCTACTTGCAGGTACAGCAGATTCATTACTTGGCCAAGCACTGATGTGCTGATATCCTCAGCATAATACCTATAACATAGAAAACATAATTTGAGTACTTCCATACTGTTCACTGCCATACTCAAATTATATCACTTCTCTTATTAAGACAAAACATTGCTTCATAATAATAAGCATAAAACAAACCAAGCACTTTCAACTCCCCAAAACTCAAATAACAATACTTTCCTAATATACATGGTATAGTGTTTTACAATAAAGAGTGCAACATAGAGCTTGTGCTTTCAACACTCACCCCGTTAAGATGGTAAGGATTTGGAAGAGCGTATGAGTAGCATGGGGCAGAAGATCAGAAGGCGATGGGTGTGGAGTATGTCGCAAAGCCGGAGGGTCATAGGGGCAGCACATCCGTACCAGGGCATCCAGAAGCCCACTAGAGACAGCTAGACTAAGATCTGCAGCCTCATATCGAACACTCAGGGCAAAGACTGTGAGCAGGCACAATCGTTCTCGGAGTCCTGGGTTGAAAGGATAAAATTTTAGTAATACCATCTACTAAATGAGAAACTTCATATAGTGGTCTCACAACTAATTTTATTTCTCCTTTATCACCTAATGTATAAAACTAGATTACACAATTACATATAAAAAACAAGGGATTACCCAAATTTCAGAATAAGATAGAGGATTACTAAATGAGATCTTTGCAACAATACAAAACACGCCAATCTCTATCACCTTTATCTGGCTGTTCATGCTGAAGGAGAGACGACACCAAATGCTTGTATATAATATGGACAGTCCTAGCTATTCTCTGCTGCATGGGTTGTGTGGCAGCCCTTATGCCGTCCAGGTAATGCGTGGCCTCTAGCGACCGAATCAGGGAATAGCTGCTGCTGCTCCATAGGCTCTCCAGGCCAAAGCACCCAGTCATGACCTCATGATAAACCTGCAAAGGATTTTCAAATCTGAGCTGAGTACCAATCTCATAATTTGAGTATTGCAAGCACTTTCATCTATGTTTTCACATGTCAGGCATGCAATATTCCAGATCAAAATGATAGTCCACATATATCTGGGTGTGGGTATGGGTCTGAGTGTTGGTGTGGGTGTGGTGTGAGAGTGAAGGAAGAGTGATGAGTGAGTGAGTTGAGAGAGTGAGAGTGAGAACAAGTGAGCATGAGAGAGAGTACGTCCGGGTATGGGTGTGTGCACGCATGTGTGCATTTCAATGACTGTGTGTATGGGCATAAATATATGCTCCACCAAAGTCTTCCTTACAGAAGGCAAGAGAGATCCACAAGTCTTTTCCAGAGAGGCATTCTGTCTGCCGTCCTCCTCACTCTTCTCGCCATCCTGGACTGGTGTCAGCAGACTCAGCATCAGTTCCAAGGCTTTCAAGCGAGACTGAAAAGTAAGAAGCAAAAGGTCCATTATCTGTCATAAAAGCTTTACTTATCCCCCTGTTCTTAGCCCACAAAAACTATCAAAATCATATGGTAGTAGAATAAAATAATCATAATACTGATATCTATTTAGGCAATTTCTTTATAACTAAATACCAGCTACCTGATTATGATTTGTGACAGTACTTCTCAAGCAACACCAACTTCACACACAGAATAGGATGTATATTATACAAGCTACAGCTCTTCACATTACAAAATTTCAGTTTTTTTCTACATATGTTTTAAAATATATATGTAATACAGCCAATTATCTAGATAAGTAACAAGTGGCACATTACCCCATACACCATATAAATAAACATCACTTAAATCTTTGCTAAATACAAAATTTGACGGCATCATAGTTCATCAGTTATGATATCTACAAAATTAACTTCGGCCCAACATCTGATCATGAATGCGAGACTTTAATGCACTTACTGTCTCCAAAAATCCATATGCTCTGAAAACAACAGCTCAGAGGGGTGAAGCATCATGTCTGACAAAAGAATAACTCAACAATTACTTGCACCATTCTCTTTCTTTTCATTTCTCTTTTCTAGCTCTCTTTCCTGCTGCCACATCCTGACCTCTCCAGAGAGCACCTACCTCTGCTCGGGCCTGCTGGATGGTCATAGACGCCAGCAGCACCTCTGGTCCTGGAGGAAGGGTGTGGGTGGTTTTAATGTGGGACAGCTGGTGGTCCTCGGCTCCAACAAACCTCAGCACTTCCACGCAACGTCCTAACACAATCCCAATCACCTCCTGGATGGATCTGTGGATCAGATATAAATTATCATATCTTAATTGAACAGTTAATAAAAGTATGATAAAAAAGGTAATTACCAATATATTTTGAACCTTTAAACATGTAGTCTTTTCATTATATTTCACGTGCTTTTCCTTTAACTACAGTGTCTTAATTTTCTCATGTGATAAAAGATATGACAGACTGAGGATTACACTAGGTTATTATGCAGCTAATGAGACTGACCAAAAATTACAAAAAATTGCTCAATCATAATCAAATAATAAATCAAGTCTGCTCATATCACCACAGATTAAGTGATAAATCAGTCTGAATACAGTTTCCAACACAATACAACAAGCATACAAAGAAAACCTACAATTCTATCGGTGCTTGGTTGAAGAGCTTCGCAGGCTGCACACACATCATCAGAACAAGACACTGGGTAATTATGTGTATATTAGCAGCTTCGTAACTCACACCTTCCTCCACAGGATCCTGACCACTTTCATCTGCATCTGTTGTAAGGGTGGAATAAACACAGTGACTTTTATATCAAACACCCTTAAATACTATGAATAAAAGTGAGATCAGATAAATACACTGTACATAACTCTCTTTCACATAATATCAGATGAAGCATGTATTACCTACCATGAATATTCTAAATTTTCTGAGCAGTTATAAAGAATCTACACACCTTGGTCTTCAAAAGGTCCCTGAGTGATCAGACGAGCTCACGTACTGGTCTTCCTCCTGGTCTTCTGTTGACCCTGAAGATTATTGAGGAGAGAATTAGCAAAAATCAAATATGGAATTTTCTTATAAATGACCATCAGACAACAATTTACTATCAACATTTATGAACAATCAATATTTCAAAGACTATCAACTACTCACCTGGTTCATGGTTTAGGGACACCCTCAGAGACAGCATCTGCTCAACCAATTCCACACGAGCACGTTCTTCATCCTGCGCAGACTCTGATCCGTCTTGCGATCGCTCGTGAACTTCAGCTGCGATAAAAATATTTGTTTAGGGGAGCGTGATCGTGTACAAGAAGTAATAATCATAATCATTTAGTTTCATCTGCCTTATTGGAAACAGTATCTTAAAAAAATAATAATACAATTCATGAGCTCTCTGTCAAAAGTAAATGATGTAATAAAAATATACGTTACTTTTTCTGTTGCCTGATACATATTTTAAGAGAAAGTATACAAAAAAAAAATCAATATGAATTCCATGAGCTGTTCACTAAAATGCTGAATTATCATTTCAAATTAGGATGGAGTTGGATTTAGAATGGTAATAATAAAAATATGTCAAACAGATACAAAAGATGATTGGATACAAAAACAAAGTGCAAACAATCATAAATTACAGTAACAAAAGTACATAAAAATCTCCATAAGGGACGGTGGAGAGGTACAAGGGAAGACACTCGGAGTTGCATTTGTCCTCTCACGTGGACTGCCCAGTTTGTATAGATCCTACATGTCATTCTAACAACTCTGGCGTAAAACTGAATCTGAAAATGACCGTAACTTATCAAAGACTAGTGCAATAAAAAAATAAATGATTTTGTGTTGTATAACAATAATCTTGATGCCAAATATGAATTCAATCCAGAAATCCTTTCACGAGTCATTAACGTAAAGCCATTATCTTTTTGCACTAGAATCAGTGGCATGGGTTGTAATTAGACAATTTTTTTCGTAAGTCCTGACGGTCTAGTGGTTAGTCCCCGTTCTCTCCGACTGTTATTTAGAGTGAGTGGGTTCCAATCCTTGTCTAGGAAGGTTGTTATACAAAAAGGGAAGGAGAAACATTATAGGACAAGGAGGTAGAGTTGGCCTTCAATACCATATATATGTAAACCAGTTACTTCCACTAGAATTGATCTTAGGCATGAGTGTCTCAGTGTAGAAGTTAATAAAGGGTATATTAAGCTGAAACAGACTAAAGAATAACCATTGGTAAATCTATGAGAATAAGTACATTCTTTTTTCTTTTATGGTACATAAATGATGTTATATAAACACAACCAAATGAGCAAATCACAAACCAAAGCATAATAAAGATGGGTTATTGACATCAATCACATTCTTTTCACTCTTGTAGAATGAAAAAAATAATAATTCAGAGTACATACACATAAGCAAATGAAAAAAGGAAAACTCAAGCGGAAAGTATGGCTACAAAAATCTAAAATGTTTGATCTTTGTGAACAAACTAAACCAAAAAATGAATGAATTCGTAATTCACTTCATATACAAAAATTTGGAGTAACCCTGCAAGACTCGTAGACAAAGATACAGATAGAGTATGAAAACTAGAAAAATTTATTTGTGACTAAATTTCCTCGTTTAATTGCGAGTGAGGCTATGCAGAAGAGTTTACGGTATTAATTTCTGTAAACAGCTTCAGGCTTCAAGCTCCTATATATCCGGTCTCTAAACAATGCTTGTGCATCTGTGTGGGTGTGTATGTGTTGCTGTGGGTGTGGGTGTGTGGGTGTGCATGTGTGCGCGTGCCTGTGCGTGTGAATATGTATGTAAATGTGCCTGTGCGTTTGCATGTGCATGTTCGTGTGTGCATGTGCATGTTCGTGTGTGCATGTGCATGTGCGTGTGTGCATGTGAGTGCATGTCTTGTCTGTGAATATGTATAGTGTGCTTATGTATGTCAAATAATGAAATATGTGTATAAGCAAGATCACATGGAGTTAAGTGTCTTAAGTAAGGGAGCACGGGAGTATGCATCAAAGATGCATGGGATTCCCATGAAAGGTTAAACAGGAATTTCAGGCAGGTTTAGTCATATATTTGATGAATAAAAGTTGCTATATCCAACTAAGCATATCATTTTGATGCAAGAACACTTTCATATCACAGTAATTTCAACCTCAATTCAAGTACCGGATTCTTACAGCAAAAATCCTGATTTGTTTTCTTTTTTCTTTCATTCTGCTTCAATAATAAATATATGAGAGATCATGAGAGATCATTAAATCATTAAAAATTATACCAGCACAAAGTCTAGTAACAACTCCTTTTTGTAGTCTCTCTCATAGACCATAGAGTGGAGGCTAATGAAAAATTACAAAATGTCTCTTATCAAAGAAAGTTTTTAGCAAAACATTAATGCAAAATTCACAGCAATATAATTCTCTTTCTTTTCAGAACAGTCTAAAACAAAACAGTAGAATTGTTTCTTTTTATAAAATCTCAGATTCAATAGAGACAGAAGCACAAAACTTTTACCTAATGGTTGCAGTACCATTGCCCTAATGGAACTACCTAGGTTCCCTTCAGTATACAAAGAAACTGACTAAGGTTGGTGAGGCCACTTACATTTTTGACTTACTGCATTTAATGTATATTTTTCAACAGAAGGTAAGATTGAAGGTCATTTGCAAGAGGGAGTTTCTATTCTGCAGAGCTTCAATCACACCACTTTAACACTAATGACGAATGATGCAGAAATTCAATGGTCCAGAGTACCTGTATCATGAGCTTTTCAGCATTTTTAAATATCAAAGGAAAAAATCAATCACAAGTTGTTTTCCACACTCAACAATACTTATTTAGATTCGGGTAACCCGGTATGTCGTAATTGATGGTTCGGGTAACTTTGTCTGTGAGAAAGATAATAAAAAAAGTATAAAATTTTATTGTATTCTCTTTTTTAGATAGACACCCAAGGACAAAATATCATTTTTCAAAATCCTTATATATTTTTCCCATTCTTGAAAGAACACACTATTTCAAAAATTACTTGCTACATTCATAATGAATGAATCAAACAAACTTGCCTGGACATAAATTTTCCACAGCAAGACCACTGCAGAAGAGCTGTGTGGAGAGCCAAGGTTTACAACGGACTTCATTGGGTGTTAATGGCGGACCGAGCAGCATCCCTTCTAAGCAGCGACCAACCACAAGTCCACAAGCTCGTTCTACGTCCAACAGCCAGGCCCACTGACGACAACCACCACCAACACTGGTGGTCAACTTCTTTAAAGCATTATGTAAATGCTTTTATTTTTATACTCTTTGTTAAAGTGAGGAGTGTAAGATGAGATTAATCTACATCTCATTTCTCAAAAAAAATATACATATACTATTGCTCCATTTATATGCATTAACTATTAGATCCTATGATATCCCCACAAGTATTATGGCAGCAAACCACAGTTCCCCATGAATTGATCTAGTCAGTGCCTTCTGCAACAGAGCAGTCACATTTTCATGATATTTTTGGTCTTTATCATAATAACCTTATCATTAACTATTTCAGAGAAAAGTTGACCCATTAAAACTTCCAAATATATCATGTACTGTGTTTTCATAGTCAACAACCAGGATACCTCCTCTCCCTAGATCATCACACAGTAGTTACTTGTACAACCATTCAAAGATTATAACAAATAGGAAGTAAGTTGTAGTTTCAAATACAGCCTAAAGAAAAACAATGCACTTTGGGATTTCTGTAATCGCTAATAACAACGAAAAGAGTTTGGGTGTCATCAAGACTGGTTATTCTTAGTATGAGGCCAGCAACCATGCTTTTTGCTCTCTTGCATTTTTCTCTTTCTGAGACAAACTCTCTGTACATAAGTTAAATAAATTAGTTTCAAACTAGGTTCAACCAATCTTATGCTGGCAAAGATGGATTCTGTAACAAGACTACCAAGAAAGAGTCAATTAGGGATAACGACGAATAGTATGATCAGACAATATTATATAATCAAAAGGCAGAAAGCAGGTCTCAACCAACCCACTGTACTTATAGCTATATCTATTTATCAATTCTTTTGTCTTTTTATCCACAATCTAATCTTTATCCACTAATTTTCCCCTCTGAATAACTGTAATAATCATAACAACTAGTATAACAATCCTTGATCTCAAACTATATGATTTAACATTTCATACAAAACAAAAAACACACCTGAGGTTACATCTTCTTGGTCCGTGAAAGAAGTGACCGAGGCTATAGTGCGGTTTGTTGAGTCCAGGATGGGGAGAATGGCTCTCAGGGGGCCAAGCAAAGGACGAACCAGCCTGGCCGGAAACAGCAGAAGAGCATACACAATGTGGGCCATGACCCAGCCACACACACTCCGGTAGACAACATCTGCAAAACACAATTCCTTGTTTATGCATGACAAGAAAATGCACCTTTTACCCTACAGACAGAGACATGAAATGAGAAAAACACATTAGAAATACAGTATTGGATCAATGGTAAGTGTGACAAGGCCAGCAGCAATAAAGAGAGAAATTTCATGATCATTCAATGAATACACTTAAAATACTACTACCCAAATGTCCACAGAAAGACTCACCATGAATAAGATGAGCAAACCCTGGGTGTGAGGCTAGCAGCTTGGATGTTTGTTTTAGCAGCTCACCACATACTTCCAAGAGTTCACTCAGATGGTCATATAAGAGATGCATGCTCGCTGACTTCTGACAACAAAGCTTCGTTTTAATATGAAAGAGAAAGAGTGGCAACAGGGCTCTGTTATTTTTCTCCTAAACTAAATTGGAAATATGACTGCTTTCATTCAATACTTAATTATGCCTATAACAAATGGGAAATGATCTTCAAAGCACTTCTTTTCATCACTGGTTGCTCAGTAAAATATAAATCAATGAACAGATAAATAAACAAATCATTTATAAAAGACTATAACAACATAAATGAGATTGAAATCACTGAGAAAAATAACTACTCTTCTCTGGTTTGCAAACATGAAATCTAGTATTCCTTGTGACATGCAATGACAAAGAACAAAATGTCCTGAAAACAGTTCTTTTTAAACTATTTACAGATACTCACCTCTTCGAACTGATGGTGAGTACAGTAAGCCAGTAGGTGTGAATGAAGCGTGGATAAAAGGCGAAGCAGATGTTGAGGATGAGTACCCCCAAGCTGCGAGTCTATGTACTGATGTCTTGTTTCGTAGCTGCTCGGCCCCATTTTGTCCTTGCCATAATCCTGAATGGCTGGAATTGTCAACAGATTCCAGAATTAAGTATAATCAATCCTCTTCTTTCTATATATAAAATAAGTTAATCAATCTATGAAATTACCTGTGTATATATGTATCAGCGTGTCAGCGTCTGTTTGTTTAACCCAATGGTCATGGATGGTATGACATAAAGCCATGTTGACTATAATTTCAGTTTATTAATCAATGTTCCAACACAGATGGCTCCACAAGTACCTAGTCACCAAGGAGTCAACCATTAGCTCTACGTATCTCACATGCTTTTTTCTTAAGAAAGAATGTTTTTCATTGTTATTGGTACTTTAATAATCATAATTTCAATAATAATAACAATAAGGGTATCAATATTAACCCATTCGTCCCGGGTGTCACAGTATTAAAAAAAAAAAAAAACTTTTTTCAAAAAAAATCAAGGAATGGGAAATCAGGTGCAGTGACTAATTAACTCCTAGGTGGCTGAGCGTATGGCTATATCTGTGTGCAATAAAGTTCACAAAAAATCTACAGTGGACAGTACTTTAAGCGAAGAACAGTGGGTTAAATACGTCTGCCTCTATGTCATTGTGTGTACAGATCTACAGTTTTGTATGTCAGTACGGTTATGTGCTTGTTGGCTGATTGCCTGTAGGCACAAGTCTTTTCTTGTATAACACAGTGATAAGTACATCTGAGAGAGACAATTGCTCAGTTACCAACTCACCAATGGTCGGTAACTTTTGTTGTCCTTGCTGCATCCCAGGCGAGCCCTCTTGACATACAGCCTGAGGCTCTTGTACCGAGGCAACTTGTGGTCCCTTCACTTCCACATCATAGCTGGCTTGTTGGGTTGCCGGTTGGCAAACATGACGGGTGTCTTTCAGGAGGCCACTTTTGGCTGGCTTTTCTTCTTCAAGGATTTGATTTAACTGGTGTTCCTATGGATGCAAATGATTATATACAAGTTACCAAGACAACACACCATTAACAACTTATTACATGTGTATTTAATATATATATATATAATATATATAATATATATATATATATATATATATATATATATATATATATATATACTATAAAGATAGACAGAGAGATAGATAACAGATATAATAATAGGCTTCAATCACAAGAATGATCATAATCATATCATATCTAACAGCAATAATGGTAAAAAGGAACTAGCAATTTCTTTATCAACTGAAAATCACACTTCCATAATAATTGGTCTTACATACTTCTAAGATGATTTAAAAGTATACACATGGAATTATGCTAACCATAAAATACTGATTTAGAACAACAGACCAAATCATACTCACTGCATGGAATCTCAGATTTGCCAACAGCGTGTGCATGAGGTCTTGGGGCAGTGTAGCAGAGGAGCCATGTTGCATAGAAGGGGCATCCTCAGGGGACCCATAACCCAGCAGTGCAGCTACATGGCTGTGGTCCTCGAGACTCACAACCAGAATTCCTAGTTGCAGACGCTATAGGGAAGTTGGGAACCAAATTATATTCATAATTCTAAGTTGCAGATGCTCTATTAAAGATAAGAATCAAGTGACATTTATTATGATTCCAGGTTGAAGCTACTACAGGAGAGTTTGCACCTAATCATATTACAATTTCCAAAATGTAGATTAATTAGAAGGATCAAAACATGAATTATCTTTGTCTACCATCAGATCATGTAAAAAAAATATATATATATATATATATATATATTATATATATATATATATAATAATATTCTAAAACAATAAACAGATGCAAAAAAATCTCCAACAAAAAAAGAAAAACTGTTTAACATTCACCTGGCCACGAGAGAGCTGCCCCCAGTCTTCCGGTGACTTCGGGAGGAGATTATAGAGGAGGCTCATACGAGAGGCTAAAGGCGGCAGGAGGAGTGGCGAGCTAAGTCCTTCACACACACCTGCCTCTATTGCCCGGGGTAACTTCGCATCTACTAATCTATTGGAAAAAGATTTTACAAATTATCACAAGTCTTTTTGCAGATTTAATGAGATTCCGTTAGTTCTCTCTGTCATATAAGAAAAGGTATATTCAAATCTGAAAATTGTCAAATAAAATATTCACAAAGTAAGTTATAATGAATAGTGAATCATGAAGAAGTTTCCCAACGAATTGTATGTAAGTGCCTTTACCACAGCTGATCTTAATTTTGTTCCTTCTCAATATTTCACAAAGAACATCTGCCACAGCCCACCTGAAGAGCAGCTGCCGAAGAGGTGCTGCTTCTGATCCTAGAACCGTCTGTGTCATGCCCCCAGTCAGAGCTAGTGACAGGTGTGTGTTGAGCAGCTGTAAACACAGGAGCACAAATTTCTCTTGCTCTCTGTAAAGTAAGGTATATCTTAATCTTACCTGGTATAAAAATAAGTAGTTGTATTCCTTAACAACAAGTGGAAATAATTACTGATGCAAGATATTGTGCTCTATGGAATATCTCTACAATCGCAGGAAGGAAACATGAACATAAAATCCTGCTAACTTGCCTGACAGAAGCAAATGGCTTTACAGGCTGTTCAGTATCGTCAAAGCAGCAGTAGAGCTCAATGAATGTACGTAGCAGAGAAAACGTTCCTTCCTGCAGGTCAACGCAGAATGGCCGGTGCCAGGATACCACTCGTCTGAAACAAAAACATTTTCATTACAAAGAAAATCTTAACAATTCTAAAAAATAAACATATACAAACTATTACCAAAATCTACTTCAGCTCAGCAAGTTCCACTTTCTTCATTAATAATCAATCTGTCCCTTATTACATATTTCCAAAGCATCCTATATTTCTCATCCATTGACTAAATATATATATTCATATGAATATCTGGACCACAGACCATAGTGCGACATTCTTTGCACTGTCACTCCACCACATTACCGATCAGTTGGTATGGCTGTCCATGCCATAGAATGCGTGGTTCCTGCACTGATCTGATGCACGGCAACATCTAACCCCATCACTTTCTTTGGCCTCGTAATGGGTGATACTGTGTGTCCCTGGCCACACTGACCCATTGTGTTTGATCCCCAGGCATAAACCTGAAAGAAGGCCATTCATTCTGATTATTACATTTACACTTGCATTACTGGACATCTTATCTGAGTACCAGCTCTTAATATTTCATCAAACGGAATACCAGTGATTTTGAACTTTATCCTTATTAACCATACAATATTTTTACTCAATAAAAAAGGAAGACTCCTCTCACCTCGCCTTCATGGGTTAGTGCAAGAGCGTGTGAATCTCCCGCAGAGATGTCGACAATCCTCAGTCCTGCCAGCTCCTCAATGGGACGAGGCCTGAGCATGGTCGCGTCAGACGATCCCAGGGCCAGACATGCGCCTGACCCCCATACCCATACCTGAAAATGTGTGTTGTCACCTCCCTGGACCTGTTCCATGGGTCACACAAGGCAGAAAAACATCAGCAGGGCAGCAAGAGGCACAAGGGTGATTGATTACAGCTTTTTACACTTCTAAAATCGTATTTACACAAGGGATATGTGATATTAAAATTATTGTGGACAAATAATAAAACAAGTGTGACAACAGGGCACTACCAAAGACAATGATTTTTCTACATAAAATTTTTCTTGCTTCCTAATATTTACACATATTTTGTAAACTTCAATGCAAAAAAAATAATACATAAGCTAATCTTCCTAAAGAATTTAGTCTATAAAAAGATACCGATTCAAAAACGAATTTTGTTACAAGACAATACGATAAAAAGTACTAATTACCTGCTCAAATGGCTCAATGCAAGGACTGTTCAGTTAATGTTAGGAATTCTACTAAAACCATAAGACTCATACAGATATTTGGGAGATTAATACTCAGTTTAACCTAGAAAAAAACAATCATTGAATATGGCAAGTGTCCTTTTTGTCTATTACTAATCATGCATAACAAATCAAACAATGAGTACACAGCTTTTGGGATTTAAAAAGAACTGTTAAATTATAAGTAGAAAAACAAATAATCCACAACATTTAATATCAAAACTTAATAGATAAAAAAAATATTATCCCATGAAGCTGCATGATGAATGCATGCAAGCAAAAATTAACATAAAAATATATATGGTTTGTCAGTCTTGTCACTGTACAGTCTCTAATCTGTTAGTCATCAATATCCTGAAGCCTTTAAATCTATGAAAAAGTCAAGTCGTCACACAGTTAATTATATACACAATCGATACCTTTCTCCTACTTTGATATACACAGATCTACAAAGTGTGCAAGTGTGTGTATGTGCATGTGTGTCTGTGTGTGTGCACATGCATATGCACATGTGTTTGGGCCTGAGTATGAATATAAATACTGTATACATGTGCAGATGTGGAGTGCCTTGTTTTCTGCTTATTGCTTATCACCACATTACATAGTGGTTTCTCATTCTAAATCCCATGCATTACACAGTCCATCTTTAACACCTGATGCTTCACCTCTGATAATAAAACTTAGGGTGCGCACACACAGAGTGCAGGTTCCAACACTCATACCATGAATTAATCCATACAAACAAACATATGTACACCTCAGAAGTGGGTTCAAGCTGACTTGTTCATCATTTTCTTTGGATAATTCCTGTCTGCTCAGTCCATATGGGTAAACATGGAGAAGGTACAGACAAGAGTTGAGATCCTGATTTCTACTGTATTTCAAAATACCCCCACGGTGGGAGAGGAGGAATGAAATGTATGCTTGCAAAAACATTATAATAAACATTCACCACACTGCATACTCTTGTAACATTGTCATGTACTGTCTTTTTTTCTTTACATTCTATTCTCAAGCAAAATTGAATTCATTATCAGACAATGAGCATGGCTTCTACACTTGGTGGGTTATAACGTACAGCTCTTTCAGAAACCTCGTCTCTAGCCTCGGTGTCAGTGGCTCGCACTTGGGCAACCTACTTTCTTTGTGTGCACCCCTAAAATAACAATACAAAATACACACACACACCCTCTTCAAAAAAAATATCAGGCAGTTGTTGTGTGTCTATCACCTTTCTACATCTCGCAAAGTTTTCTTTAAGGGACAGCAGCATACAATAACCACTACTAAAAAGGTCTAACCTATCACCTGCAATACTGGCTCTTCTTCTTTCATATTCTATTTGGTGCACAAGCTATGTCTTCAAATCCTTCAGACATATCAGTGATAATGTCTCTTTCATCAGGACTACACAAATACAAGTGTCATAGTATATTTGCTATGCCCAAAGTACAAAAAAAAAATCAGTTTCCAGCAAAAGGTTCTCTAGCTTCAATTTTTTTCTTGTTTGTTATTTCAACTTGAAAAAAAAAGTACTTAGTCCCTAAGGAGTCAGTTATTAGTCCTACCTATCTCCTGTTTATTCTCTTCCTTTATATTTGGAAACATTCTTCTTTAACTTTTATTGCAATTAGTACCTTCATGATGTAATAATAATATAAACAATAATAACAGTATCAATTTTAACAGCATCAGAAAATATCAACGAATTGGGAAATCAGGTGAAGTCACATTGGGCTACTGACTGACTCCATGGTGATCAAGCACTTGTAGAGTCATCTGTGCGTGTGACTAAATTCACAGTGAACAGTATATATACCAGCATACAAGGGCTTAACAGACACTCCTTTAAATCCCTTCGTAAATATATAATCCTCCATTCATTTTTTCCATGAATGTTTCACTACTTGTCATTTTTAAGTTCCTATCAACTCTATTACATATGCTTAAACATCAAACTAATAAAAATACACCTAGAGTTTAGTTTTATGACTGTTACTGTACATATAACTTCATACTTTGAGTAGAAATCCATTAGTTATTGTCAGTACGTCAAAAAATCTACTATACACCTTTGCTTAAAATTCACATAAAAAATAACTGAAAGATGTACGCAAAGATGGAATTTTCTCACTACATACCGGTCTTTAGCCTCACATTCACTTCTATCAAATGCCTTTTGAATTAACCATGTTATGTAATCCACACATATTGTTTACCCAACACATATATTTATGTAAAAATCTTAAATCTCCAATTTTGTTCATATATGCTTATGTGTTATTATATATGTTAGTGAGTCATTCATTCATGCATTTCAATTCTAACCAAACAGTAGTCCAATTCAGACCAGCAAATTACTACACTAAGGCCATAAAATACCCTTGATTACTCCATAAAATGGTACTGAGGTTATGTCACTTTACAGTAAAAAAAAAAAAAAAAAAAAAAAACTATTACCATGCTTAATAAACTCATCAGTGATAAAAAGCTTATCATCTTTACTCTAGCAAGCAGTAGAGTAAATATGGTGTTAAATAATTACAAAACCCTCATTAGTGGGGAAAAAGAAACTAATAAATCAATAAATCTACTCCATCAACTTAAAAAGCTAATCAGTTCTATAAACACTACCAAGAAAAGTACCCTCATTAAATATTCCAAAAAACGCCACAGAGGAAAACCAAGTACATAGAGGTGTGTTAAACCGAGAAAGGAAAATGGGAGAAAGCTTGCCAACAGTAGTTACTGACAAGCGGTGGGTGGTTGGAGGAGAGGAGTGAAAGGTGGGAATTCTGGATGCGAAGCTAATGTCCCTGCCTTCCATACTGCTGATGTTTGTCTCCAAGCTGAGAGGCCTATCTCCAGCCTCTGACAAATACTGCTGCTTATAGTTACCAATCACACATTAGAGTGCTATATCAGTCAATTTATCCATCACTCAACCAATTCATTAGGCAATCAATACATGTATAAAGAGAGCTAGATAGATAAGCAAAAGGCTATTTCTTTGTTATGTAAACATATAATGCTTATTTTAGTTTCAATTTTGTGTGAAAATGAACAATAGACACAACTCCCAGGTAACACTTATCAGGTTCATATATAATCATCCATATTCAAAAGGGCTGAAAGTTTCTGAAAAGAGATGAAGTAAATACATTTCACAACCAAGTTTCATCCAAACCCAACAGGTTGCTTCTGGTAACATTATTCACTTGGTGTGCCCAAATATCAGCAAAAACAATCTATAAAGCAGAGATATAATCAAAGAAATGTGCTCTAGCACCCAAGTCAAAAGTACAGTCACAGACAAAACTCTTGTAAAGCTCTTTTCAAATTGTCTCAACAGTCAAATATGATGCCTGTTGGTTTGGGTTTCAAAGCTTATTTCATGGTATGACTTTTGTCCTAGACTGTACATACACACTACAATAATGACTGCTGTACAGCTTCGGTGACAAACTCTGTACGCACCTTATAAAATCCCCACTGAAAACAAGAGGAAAGAAAAACAGCATGACACCTTTCTTCCTTTGAACAGTAACAGCTTATCCTTTCTGCTTTTGCCTCCTTGGCTGGCAAATAAGCTTCCTCTGCCTTAAGTTTTGGTTTTCTTATTTTCAAAAGATTAGTCTTCTCAGCACAAGTATCCTACTGAAAAGTCATGCTCTATAAATAAAATGATAACAAGTGTTTACAGTATTTCTCTCAAAGGAAAAAATTAGAGTTGATCATTGTGACAGACGTAGAAAAGATATGAATGAGAATGGAAACATTTACAAAACTAAAGATATAAATTTTGGTGGTAAGTCTTCACCAGAATTACACATCATTCCAATGAAGATGTAAAATCAGAACTTTAAGAACACATAACACTCAAAATCATCAATTACACATCTTGTATTGGCAAGTCACTCATTCTCATTCACATTTTTTTGACACTACAGTTGCTGGTTATATATATGCAACCAATCAGCAGCCAATTCAATTATGAATTCATATGACACCCTCTTAAACAGCAAACTCCAATAATGAAATTGTTTAAATATAAAAGATTTTCTATAGTTAGCACAACTGCTTTTTCACATCTTTCCACTATGGCTGCAACTTTGATAAACAATGTAGTGGAAGCATACCAAAAAGAGTACTATTACTTTACACATCCACTGGAACATTACAGCAGATTCATCAAGTAAGATATATGTATACGTTAAACACCAGGTACCTTTATACCCAATGCAGTAAGATATATGTATACGTTAAACACCAGGTACCTTTATACCCAATGTACCAAGGATGGCACATTCATGCATGCCACACCCACTGTGGGTCTAGTTTATCAATTGGATTCATACATAGATAGCTCCACAAACAGGGGTGTACATTCAATTTTTTTTTTTTTGGAGGGGGTGTAAGAATATTATGGAGCAACTATAAAGAGACAGACATTTTTTGGACCAACTAATTACATAACAAATGTACATGAACAAAGGAGTCCATATTCAACTGAACAATTCTTTTTATCTTGAACTTAAACAATAACAACACACAGCATCCAACTTTTAATATTTCTGAAAATTGAGGAAAGGGGCAAACAAGTTAGACTGGTTGTACTAGTAATAGCTCATTGGTGACAAAGTACCTGTGGAGCCATCTATGTGTTAAGACAATTAATGAGCTAAACTCAGGATGGGCATGACATGTACTTGCACATCATCCCCGACGGCGTCATGTTAAACACGTTTGGCAATTTCAACACTTCCACCCAATGTCATGATGGTATCTCTTTTCTCCAAGGCTAGAACACCAAAATTGCCACTGATGCAGTCACATGGTGCCAAGAGATAAGTATAAATAAATAAATTGATAAATAAATAAACATGTTTTCCTGATCAGTAGTTACATGAAAGATTTAAATGATCACACTTAGCATAATGCCACTCTGAAATTCAAAATACCATCAGAGTTACAAAGCACTTACTCAGTTAGTAGCATGCTACTAGAAGAGCTTCATTTTTCTGTTTGTTTACTGCTGTTATCATGGCATATGTCTGTTATTACATTTACACACACAAACACAAAGCAGCTTCCCTTTAGCCTCTAAAAATCAACTATCAGTTTTTTTTTTGTTTTTTTTTTAAGGAAACATGCTTCAGCAATAGAATAAATCTGGCAGACACAGGAAATTCTGCGCATTCCCTTTGATGCTAAACCAAAGCCATTAGTTTAGCTGCTGAACATAAGCCTGAGTGTCTTTCCAGTGGACCATAGGAAGCAATAGAAAAGCAATTATCAACAAAAAAATAACAAGGAATAGTGTGCCATTAGCCTTTTCACCTCCTAACATTTTCACTCCTATTCCATAAGAGTGACTTTGTGTTCTATCACATAAAATGTATGAAACAAAATAACCATATAAACAAAATCAAGTGAGGGTTGCTTTACTTAGCCTTGATTAAGCCACTACACTCTTATAATGCGGAGGTGAAAGAAAATACACTCTGCTTCAAATGCAAGAGGAATGACAGGTATTTTCCTGAGTGATATGAATGATCCATGAATATTCATTCAAAGATTATCTGTATTTTCAATGGTGCTGCCAACAACAACAAAATAAAACTGTGATTGCCATAAGCACAAATTTCTTGGGTCTTCTTGCCTAGCATCAATATAGCTAATACATTACAAGCACACTCATATATTCTTGAAGAGTCTGCAGCGGCCATGAAAATTAAACTGAAGACTAAAGGGTTAAGCAAAGAGCACAAATGGTAATGTCATAATGGATGCACAGCAACGGTTCCAACATTCGAATATGCATCTTTTTAGTTCTACCACACTAACAATGCACACAACTGACCAGTCCCTTTTGGCTAAAAGCATAAGACTTGTAAATAGATAACTATACAGTGTAATAAGTCTCTGTCATGTTTGTCATACGTCTTTCCTGATTTCCTGTTAACCATTTAAAAGCTGCTTCTACATAGCAGTAGGTTCGACACATTCCTAAAAGAATAAATCATTACTATGCACTTGCATATTGACACAGGACACTAAAATCTATCACACAAATTCTTATGATATGAATCTTGATATCTTTAAGCTCATATTTTCATACAAGTTGCCTACTGCCAGGCACTAACCAACTCGACCATTAGATTACTTCTGTAATTACTCACCAGAAAATCTGCAACCTATTTATGCTTCTACACCTGCTTAAATACTCAAGAAAAATTATATCTTACAACAACAGTATCTACTGGCATTTAGAATTCAATATACTGCATGATGAGACATTACTAACCTGCCCATGAGCGGCAAGAGCAAACGATACTTGGGTTCCTGTCGTTAGTTTTCGGATGGTGAGGCCTTGCAAAGCTTCAATGACACGAGGACGGTAGACTTTCGCTGTATCACCATGGCCTAATTTACCATGGTCACCTGTACAAACAAGGATGGACTTTATTACCTGGCGAAAATAAATTTCATAATAAACCTCTTTCCTTCCTCTTTCTCTTTTCCTTTTTTTCCCTCTTCTTCTCTGTCTCTTTCTTTTTTTTTCTCACTTTATCATTATCTTTCTCTGTTTTTCTTTTCTTTTCTCGCACTCTATCTCCCTCTCTTTCTCTCTCCCTCCTTTCTCTTCCCCTTCCCCTTCTCCCCTTCCCTTCCCTTCCCTTCCCCTTCCCTTCCCCTTCCCCTTCCCTTCCCTTCCCCCTTCCCCTTCCCCCCTTCCCCTTCCCCTTCCCCTTCCTTCCCCTTCCCCTTCCCTTCCCCCTTCCCCCCTTCCCCTTCCCCTTTCCCCTTCCCTTTTCCCTTTTTCCCTTTCCCTTTCCCTTTCCCCTATTCTTTTCCCTCTATCTCTCACCTTTCTTCCCTCTCCCTCTTTTCTCCTCCCTCTCCCTCTCCTCCTCTCCTCTTTTCTCCTCCTCTCCTCTCCTCTCCTCTCTCTCTCCCTCTCCCTCTCCCTTCTCTCTCTCTCCTCTCCTCTCCCTCTCCGCCCTCTCCCTCTCCCTCTCTCCTCTCCCTCTCCCTCTCCCTCTCCCTCTCTCCCTCTCCTCTCTCCTCTCCCTCTCCCTCTCTCTCCATCTCCATCTCCATCTCCTCTCCCTCTCCTCTCCCTCTCCCTCTCTCCTCTCTCTTCTCTTCCTCTCCTCTCTCTCTTCCCTCTCTCTCTTCTCCTCCTCTCCACTCTTTTCTTCCTCTGTTCTCTTCTCCCTCTCCTCCCTCTCCCTCTCTCTTCTCTTCCCTCTCTTCTCTTCCCTCTCCTCCCTTCTCTTCCCTCTCCCTCTCTCCTCTCCTCCCTCTCTTCCCTCTCCTCCTTCTCTTCCCTCTCCTCCCTTCTCTTCCTCTCCTCTTTCTTTCTTCCTCTCTTCCTCTCTTACCTCTCCTCCCTCTCCTTTTCCTTCGCCCTTATGTTCCTTCTCTCCCTCTTTCTTGAAGTCACTAGTCATTGCCAAAATTCCTCCAAACACTTTTTTTCTCCTTATGAAGCAAAATAGTTAAATACATACATATATAGAAATGAACATATCGTATCACTGTAGCTTACCTGATCCGAATGACCACACTGTCCTACCATCGGCTGAGAGAGCAAGTGTGTGGGCACTGCCGCACACCACTTGACCCACACCAGATATATCCCTCACAAGCGTTGGCACATTTCGACTTGTGCTATCTCCGTGCCCTGCAAGTATGTGGAGCATTAAAAGAATTTGCCGATGTGTTACAACATAATGGCGTACTCGCTAAAAATCTAGGAATAAAGTCAAAAGAGCTTTGCCAAAATTAAATAATCATACTGTCTCGTGTGCTTCTTAGTGTCACAAGATATACATGTTTTGCCAGTAATACTAATGCAAAATGCAAAAAGAGTCACTGAGAGCCATGTTTTCATTATGGCCAACTTTGGTCGCCTGTTTGGCTGAGGGCAGCATTTATGGATCAACATGGAAAAAAAAACTACAGATCTAAAGAAACGCATCCTTGAACAAAATTTATTGTGACTCAAAAAGAAAAAAGTACAAATGAGAGTTAATGATTTCACTATGCAAAATTTGTATAGTACATGATGCATTTTAACCCATTAACGCCGGTATATTTTGAAGCCGAAAATAAAAGATTCCGGGCGGCTACAAAATCGGTGCGCGGACCGCCCATGCCGGCGATGGCCTACTGCTGCATCGGAGTACAAGCCCCAATACAGCGTCACACTGGCGGGACGCCCGGCAATGTAAATTTTTTCGGGTGTCTCAAACTTACAATAGTGAAATACGTGGTGAAATAATTAATTCTTGTTCATACCTGTTCAACCATTGCTTGCTATAAAATGACCACACTTACCCAATCTCCCATAGTCGCCTTCACCCCACGTATACAGTTCTCCCTCCTGGGTCACACAGGCTGAATGACGGTATCCTGCAGATACCCACCGCACCACTTTAACACTGAGAGGCCCTGCTATGAGCCTTGGGTACTTCTGGGTCACATTATTTCCATGACCTAGCTTCCCATAATCACCTATAAAAGAAAATACGGTAAAAACAATCTCACTTCTCTTCAACAATATCTTCAAGCTGCATATCTTAACTTTGGAGAATTTTGAAGCAAACTGGATGCATTTGCAAAATACTATCAAAGTTATGAAATACTATCAATGGTAAAAGTATGAAATTGAAAAGTTTTTGAAAATAGCAATTAATCAATAATCTTTTCTCTATTTCATTAATATTTGCTGCTTAAATCCACTAAAAATTTAGACATATATTCAAATCTAATTCAAATTAGCCCTTTTAAAATTAAATTAAATCTTCCATTTTCATCAATTTTCTTTATGCATTTTTCTATCAACACTCTCTAGTTCCACACCAGATTTATACACAATACTCCAGGGAAGGCTTACCGTCACCCCACGTGTAGACTTGACCAGATGTGGACAGTGCCATGGTGTGGCCATCGCTGCCTTTGGAGGATGAGACTCTCCTCACCCTCGCATCCAAGTTCAGTCTCCGTGGTGAGGGCTGATTGTTGGAGTCACCAAGACCCAGCCTGCCGTAGCTTCCCTTCCCACAGGCACTCACTCCCCCGTCACTGTGCACCACGAATGTGCAATACTGTCCAGCTTCCACCTGAAAAAAATCATTTTCTCGATCAACTTTACAAAGCAGTTTTTTTTTACTAGCTTTAGTATGCAGAAGACTTTACTTCACACTTTACTGAGTTACCAATACAGCCTCTGACTCTTTCATTAAAGTACATAGTTACCTCATTGACTACACACTTCTGTGGGTCATAACAAAAGACTACTTTAGTTCCAGCTGAAATTTGGTGAATAAATAGTAGACACAAAAACAACCAGATGAAAGATCTGTCTAATTCCTTCCTTGCTGTTTGAAATTTTGAAGTTTTACTATGGCAGAAGTTGGTTTCTGGCATTTTACACACCATAAGAGTTACAGATATACTGCCAGACAATAAATACATCACACTTATGAAACTGAATGAGGAAAAAAAAGCTCACCAGTAGTTAACAGACTGTTCTTAGCCACAACTAAGACAATAACAACTTTTGGGATGGCACACAAAGGACTTGATTTCATTTCTTCAACACAAACCTGCTGCACACTGCTGAATGCATGAGTCAGTTTTGGAGAGAGAATCTTATCCTGAGTTCCTTCTGCCAGCTGATGTGAGGAGTTGCTGCCCCACACATATACGTCGCAAGATTCATTCGTTTCATTCACTTCTTCGCACGAATCACCAATGCACGTACGAGCATATTCACCTGAAAAAGAATTTTGAATGTTCTTATATCTTCTGACATACAAAATGTTTTTTTTATGGAAAAATCATCATTATTACAACGAAAATAGCACCCAAAATACTCCAAATTCTTTTTACAGCAACAAACTTACAAGCCAACAATGTGAGTTTCTCCATCAGTATGAGAGAGGCTTGGTAGAGTGGTACTGTGTGGTCATCAAGTGCACCGGGTATTAGCCCACCTATGATGCACTCCCCACTCTGCGCCAGAGAATTCATTACCTCCTGCAGACAGCTGCTACTGATGCAAGTCCTGTTAGAGAAAAAAATGATGCTGTTAAGTCATAAACTCCCTGTGTATTTAACATCTACTGGAGAAATGCGTTTCTTACATCAATCATTCAAAAAGTAAATGCTATATAACAATCTTACAATTTCACTGCTTTAGAAATAAATTTTGACCTGTTAATGCCATGAAGGCATAAGCCCAATACACTGTTATCTTAGTCATTTTAAATTTACATAGATGGCTCTAGAAGAGCTCAGGCACATAACAGCGAGGAGGAGGAGGAGGAGGAGGAGGAGGAGAGGAGGAGGAGGAGGAGGAGGAGGAGGAGGAGGAGGAGGAGGAGGAGGAGGAGGAGGAGGAGGAGGAGGAGGAGGAAGGAGGAGGAGGAGGAGGAGGAGGAGGAGAGAGGAGGAGGAGGTTAACAACCTGTACTGATCTGCTTACCCATCACTGGTGTCCTCTGCGGCAGTTGTGGCAGCACTGAGGGCCATGTGAACCCATTCCAGTAAGTAGCGCAACGACCCTCTCTGGAGACTTAATCCAAGTAGTAACTCTGCACTCAACTTTCGACCTTTAAAAGTATAAGATATTCTCTATGTAACATAGTAATTTGTATGCAAAAAAAATTAGTTCTCCTGTCATTTCAAATTCAAACAAAAGGTGAAGTGTACCAAATATAACAGATAGAATATGAATTTGCACCAGACACGCCTTTCTACAGCAATAACCCAAATAGTCACTGTTGACAATGGCATCCATACATCATTGAGTTATCCTTGTATAAGACAAATAAAAGATGAAAAAAAGGTTTCTTTGGCTAAATCACTGGTCAATGCAAAAGAGCAACCCTCATTCTAGTGAAAAATTGTGCCTGTCTATGCTGTGATTATCAATGAGCTTTTAAAAAATTATTGAAGATAATCTTTTTTGCAATCAAAAGACTTTCATTTCCCAGAATCTTTTTTTATTCTCGGTCCCTATAAAGTGGAATGTTGGCGTACTTGCACACATTCCCAACCGTGCTCATTGGTTATCTTACCAGTGGGATCTGCAGGTGACGATGGTTTTGCAGTTTCCGCAAGAAAGGTTGTCAGCTGTGACAGTGATGCTAGGCCAACGCGAGGCAGCTTAGACTCAACTGCCAGAGAAAGAGGTGGAAGTGCCCGAACAACTGACACTGCTGTCCCCAATACTTCGGAACAAAGACTTCCACCAGCTTTTAAAGAATGAAAAAAAACAATATATCACCTCTATATATCTATATATGAAAAGTATACTTCAAAAATACATCATATTAACCATATCAAACAAACACACATTGCTTCTGGATTTTACCCAATAGAACATACAACTCAATCCAAATTTGCTGCTTAAGTATATCCACACAGGATTTCTATCTTAATTGCGCAAAAGTATCCAAGAATTAACAACATCATGCTTACAGTTATTCAGCCAGCCCTGTCTAAGTATCGTGAAGAGAAGCGACAACCCGGTGCGCACTCCAAGCTCGACCAGGGCCTCATTGGCGGAAAGAGAAGCACCGTTGCCCTGGAGGTCTGTCGTGGGTCCTCGTTCAGTGGTTCCTGTTAAGGCCTGGCAAAAAAGTGTTGACATAAATATACGCCTACATACACATACATAGATATAGACATAAAAATGTAAATAAAAATACAGGTACATGCATTTATCTATTCATTTATTTATCTATTTATCTATCTATCCATTTATTTATATATTTATCTATCTATCCATTTATTTATCTATTTATCTATCTATCCTATCTATGTACACAGATGTTGTGTGTGTGTGTGTGTGTGTGTGTGTGTGTGTGTGTGTGTGTGTGTGTGTGTTGTGTGTGTGTGTGTGTGTGTGTGTGTGTGTGTGTGTGTGTGTGTGTGTCTGTGTATGTCTGTGTGTCTGTGTGTGTGTGTGTGTGGTGTCTGTGTGTGTGGTGTCTGTGTGTGTCTGTGTGTGTGTGTGTGTTTGTGTGTCTGTGGTTTGTGTGTGTGTCTGTGTATCTGTGTCTGTGTATCTGCTGTATCTGTGTCTGTGTATCTGTTTCTGTGTTGTGTCTGTGTATCTGTGTCTGTGTACTGTGTCTGTGTCTGTGTCTGTGTGTGTGTGTCTGTGTGTCTGTGTGTGTCTGTGTCAGTGTGTTGTGTTGTGTGTGTTGTGTGTGCATGTGTGCGTGTGTAAATATAAATTAATTCACAAAGTGTGGAGTAAAACAGAATCATACACGAGTAACATTTTCCTTTTTCCATCACAAGTTTGATGAAAAGCAGGCTAGAGATCCCTGGCACAAGAAAAATATTAATAAAAACATTATACACAGAGCATCCCCAGCTTGACGTGTGGCTTGAGGTCTTCTCACATTACAAGGGTTTAAAAAATAAAATCAGACATTCATCTTTTGAGAAAAAGGAAAAAAATAGTCTTACTCTCTCCCTCTCCCTCGAGCCTTGGTGGAAGCTTCGCGCCAGAGCATGGTAAATCCTCTGCAGCACGATCAGTCGCTTGTGGAGGAGGGCAGAGAAACGGGGCTGGGCTGCAGTAGAACTGGAGAAGGAAAACAAGTATATGTTTAAGGTATAAACTTTAATTTCAAGTATTTATCCCAGTCGTCATTTCCTTCTTACACTGCTACAAAAAAACTAAACTGAACATTCTATGACTTCAGACAGATCTTTAATCTTGCTTTCTTACAGGCTCCATTCCAAATTTAGGACAGAGAAAATGGTGTAAAAATACTTGCAATACTTTCATCGTGGCCATAAAGAAATTTTCCTCATGACATAGTTCCAAATAAAATCAAAATTCTTTTTAAGGTAGGAGGAAGGAAGGAGGAAGGAGGAAGGAGGAAGGAGAAAGGAGGAAGGAGGAAGGGAGGATGGGGAGGAATGGGAGGATGGGAGGATGGAGGAAGGAGGAAGGAGGAAGGAGGAAGGAGGAAGGAGGAAGGGAGGAAGGGAGAAAGGAGGGAGGAAGGAGGGAGGATGGGAGGAAGAAGGGAGGAGGGGAGGAAGGAGGGAGGATGGGAGGAAGGAGGAAGGAGAAGGAGGAAGGGCGGAGAGGATACTAATTACCCAGATAGTTTTTTTTTTTCTAGATGAAAATTAAGAACATAGAAGTGCTGTGGCTACTATAGAAAGGGTTTTCAAAAGCAA